>APFE031602713.1:154569-190203 GCA_000404065.3 Pinus taeda
GATTATATATGCATTTGTATGGTTAACACATATCTGGTCCTGTGTTATTTATGAATATAGATCTCTATTCTTCGATAGTAGTATGCTGCTTTGATTCCATAGGTGCTCTTTGAAGCTGGGCAGAAGAAGAAGAAGTGGCAAATATCTATCAGGAAGGAGAGGAATCAGGTAAGGAACCAAGCGCAAGACTAAGGTTGGTGTCCTTTGATCCACTCTTATCTATTTTCATAAAGGAAAGCGAAAGTAGACTTTACTTGTTTGTTTCTAAGATAGCTACCAGTCTTAGTGGGAATAGCAACTCTAAGTGGACACTATTCCCTGTAACAAACAAGTATTGTCTGTCTGAATCATCAGTCTGCTACACAGACGATTGTCTGTCCTATGTACATGAAAATGAATTTATAAAGTTGAGCATGGGAATGCCCGCCTCAGCTAGATCATGAAAAAATATTATGAAGATAATTTATTGTATTGTATCTTATTACAGGTCGCCTCCCAGCTCGAAAAAACTTCGGATCCTCATGGTAAATCATTTCAATCGAATCAAAAGATTAACGACTTCATGCTTTAGGGGGCAACTGTTATAGACATTTTTGGGCACTTCAACCCCAATCATAAATGTCCATAAACTGAGGCCTCCTAAGTCCCTAAAAGTTTTGCTTCACTGCCTAAAGGAACAAGGTCATCTTATTACATCATCTCCCAGAAGTTCTCCACTAAAAATTGCTCAGAAATGGTCAAAACTGGACCATACTGAATACCCAATGCAGAGGGTGCGATGCACATCACCTTCCCAGTGTAAAGGGAATGATGCATACTGAATGGCCCCTCTGTAGGGTGCGATGGGCGAGAATGGACAAATGGCAGAGACAGTTTGCGAGGTGGAAGATCATGGAATCTTCTAGAAGCTTCCCCTCTGACACTTTCCTCTCTGTTTTCGACTAGGGATGAGTAAGAGATCATCAGTCTCTAAGTGGAATCAAGAAATATCAGAGAGAGGACACTAATCAAAACCCCAGAAGATGAATCACCCCCCTACAATCATTTATATATGGATCCCTCATCAGAGAGATCCAAAGGCTGGAATCTTGTATCTTGGAGGGAAGTGTTGTTGGTTTTCTGGTGAAACTTCATAGTGTTGGGTGATCTAAGCTTTACTTGAGGTGAAGAAGGGCTTTCTTGATGGAGGATGATGCTGGGTCAGAACAATTGGTTGTAATTCTCTTCCTTATTCTTGATATTAATAAAGCTATTCAATTTTTCATCCATATTCTTGTATGTTTGATTATATATGCATTTGTATGGTTAACACATATCTGGTCCTGTGTTATTTATGAATATAGATCTCTGTTCTTCGATAGTAGTATGTTGCTTTTATTCCACAGGTGCTCTTTGAAGCTGAGCAGATGAAGAAGAAGCGGTAAAGATCTATCAGGAAGGAGAGGAATCAAGTAAGGAACCAAGCGCAAGACTAAGGTTGGTGCCCTTTGTTCCACTCTTATCTATTTTCATAAAGGAAAGCGAAAGTAGACTTTACTTGTTTGTTTCTAAGATAGCTACTAGTGTTAGTAGGAATAGCAACTCCGAGTGGACATTATTCCCAGTAACAGTGTTTCCATCTTGGGATTGAAAGGTAGCAGTGCAAGAAGATAACCTGAAGGTCAAAGGAGATCACTTTCACAAGGAAGATATGATCAACTTGAAGTTTGGAAAGGCTCAATGTAAAGCCTTCATCTATGGTGTTGAATATGAAAGTGATGAGAAAGAAAAATGACCTGGATCCTATCACAAGATTGAAGAGTGAAGATGGCTCCCTGATACCTCAAAAGGAAGCAATATTGATACAATTAGATGCGAAGAAAAGAGGAAACCAGGAATCTATGGATAATTGGCAATTGATACTCTCATGAGGACACGATATAAGGTTTCCGGTGTTAACTTCCCAAATAAAAAGGAATTATATAATCTCCTCTAGATTTGAGAGGGAGAAAAGGAGTCTCTTTAGATAGGAGCAAGGATCTATTCCTTAGGAAAGGGGGAATATGGATATCCTCTATGGTTGAGTGGGAGTGATGTTAGAAATCACATGCACATTCTATTCTTTAGATGATAAAAAGATAATGGTGAAGGATTGGATAAGCATTTGTGGTTTCCTAGAGGATATAGAATCCAAGAAAGGAAAGGTACCAACACTCTCTGAGGATGGGATAGGTATCCAAGAGAAGAGTGGTCGAAGAGGATTGGTATTCTTTCAGGGCTTACAATTGGAAATCCAAGTTAAGAATAGTCCTAAAATGACATACCTTATAGAAATATTGATGGGTATGTGCCTTGTAGAGGTAGTGTGGTATCACATATAAATATCCCATGATAATGCTCTCGAATGAAGTTGAGCTTGTCAAGATAGGCCTCAGTAACAATGTTGGTAATAATGATGATGCTTACAGTTTGGATTATAAATCTGAATCTTCTTATGAGAACTCTTTAGTTTGAGAATGATGTTGTATTAGTTGTACAATTATGAATACCTCCCCAATTAAGAAATAATGTTAAAAATGTAACTAGTTTTGGTCTTCATATTTGTTGTACTAATTTCAATATGTATCTTATGTAACAAACAAAAGAAGGAAAGAAAAAATTATTACTTTTAAAGCATGGATTTCATGCTCATTATTGATGGTCTTATAGTTAAAATCATGTTCTTCATACTTCTAGGGCTTGTTAGGTCTTAATATTTATCGTCATGAGTCAAAGGAGTCAACATCATGTTTATAAGACCCTTCAGGGGAAAATGTAATTGGAAAATGAATTTATTTTGAATTTAGAAAGTCTTGGAAACTCCAAAAGTACAAGTTGGCCCTCGAAGCTTCAAGTCGGACTAAAGGAGGGAATTTGACCCCTTGGAAAGGAAATAAAGGAGAAACCCAACCTCATTTGGCATCCACTCACTCATAAGTTCAATCTCAAGAAGGATGTATGATATGTAGCTGGGAAGGAGAAGAAGAAGAGAGTGAAGGTCTAGAAGAAGAAAGGAAGGATAAAAATATTGTTTTTGGGCTAAATATCTTTCACATGTGTGAAGGATTAGGGTTTCTATAGCTTCCAAGAAGGGTCAAAATTACAGGACTATGTTGCAGTAAAACAAAGTGCAATATCTTGTTGATAGAAGGAAGAATGCTCTACATTGACCTCGTTGAACTTGGAAGGAGTTTTTTTTCTCTAGGAAGGTATCATGAAGATTTCTAGTTAGGGTTTATAAAGCAACAAGAAGGGTCAAAGTTGCAGGATGAAAATTGTAGGTCTAGTTGTAGTATTAAAGCTAGCAAGTCAGAATTGCAAGTTAAAGTTGGTTGGTGTAGAATCATAGAAGGACTTGTTGAAGCGATGAATTGGTACTTGGAGGAGGATTTGGTATAGGGTTTGGGTCTTTGTTGTCTCATGTGAATAAGATTCTATAGGAAGAGAATATTTTTCTGCATTTTCCCCTTGGAGGGGTTTTGCCTTGACTGAGAGCCTAATTTATGTGTTCTCTATTGTTACTATTTCGTTCTTGATATATTTGTTTGATGAAAATATATAAATAAAGAACATAAGAAGATTGATTAATTTCACGAGAAAAAATTAAGGTTAAGGAAAATTGAATTAATAAGCTTCCACTTTGAATTTTCCGACACTTCGATGGTTGGAATTGTTATGCTAGGGATAAGGAATTTCCTTTGCATTGTGTGTGCAAAAATGGAAAGGCTTGACTTAAAAGTAACTTGGTTTTGGATTCTGAGAAAAGTTGTCTTGGATGGTAAGGCATTGTACCTTAAAGTAAATGAATGTGGTAAATGAAAGGAATGTGCATGTTTGTTGGTTGAATGCATGAGGGCATATGCATGGATCAACTTAGTTAATAAGAATGCATGAAGATTGGTTGTTTGTTTTGGACAATTTGTACATTTCCTAATTTGCCTCAGTGGGAGGACATATGGCACATGGTGTGCATGGATTTTGAGTGTGTAATAGAATGGTCTCTTGGAAAAGATAGCTATAATGATGGAAATGCATGTTTGAGGATTATGGAATGAGTAAGCAATGAAATAGACCTATGCAAATCTGAATTGCTTAAAATCTGAGAGAAAGAATCATGTGTGAGATGATACACATGAGTGCGGTTGCTTATGAACATTGAAGGTATGAATAACATACTTAAATTTATCCTTGAGTATGATACAAACTAATTTTACTATCGTACAAATATATTTAAAATGTATGGAATTTAAAGAAATCCATCTAGACAATATATAAATAGTATATAAGTAATTAATAATAGAAAATATGACGATGGGAGTACAATTGGGGTTTTCTATATATCCATAAACGGAGGTGCCCATTCATAAAGAGTCATGTGCTCTGGGACACATCTTTTCATAATTATTAAGTATATTTTATTCAATTTACTATCATTATTTATATTTAATTTATACATATTTATGTTCACAACATTTCCTTCCTCTAAATCTAAATGCTTTGTCCTAAAAATATATTGATAAAAAAGCTTTTATATTTATACTTTTGTTTGTAATGTCTTTAAATGATATTGATATTTTCATGGTTGATGATACTAAATGATACAAAGTTCTAAGAACTGAGTAGAATTTTTGAATTGCAACATGATTTAACTCCCAAATCAATCTTTTGTATAACTTTGCACTTATAGCTTCCAAAGATGAATTATCATAAGACTTAATTGTGCTAACATCGATATTTAGAACGTAAACTAAATGTTTATTTCTTGAGGGATATGGATTTCCTGACTGATCGAGATGTCTGTTCCTATGATTTGAGTATCGATAAGGAGTTCTTATGTCCTGATTTTATTTTAATGTAATTGTAGCATTTTATTTACTTGTTTTTAGTATATGATCTTTTTTACTAGTTTGATTACTGGATCTTATCTTGGAATTTTTTTTCATTTGAATGGTAGCATCCAAGTATGTTTTTACTTCAACTGGATTCATATTTAACTGGGTTGTGAGGTTAACAAGATCTACATTTGTTCCCTTTTCTTCAACTTGAATTTTCACATCATTTTGATACTTCATTCTCAATAAATTATTATACTTTATTTTCCAACAACTTCTTGTCCTTCTTTCTTAATTTGCATAAGTAATTTTTATTATGGCCCTTGAGGTGAGAAATTTCTTCATTTTTGTCTGTGATAATTTTGTTAACTTCTTTTTTCATGTTTTGCTTGATTTTTGGTTTCTTTGAAGAATTATTTTTCAAAAATATTTTATGTCTTTTGGTGTTACTAAATTTGGCTTAAATGTAATATCATGTATTGTTATTTTTTTCTTCTTGTAGGAAAATGTCAAAAACTTCTTTGTTTTTAAGATGAAGAACCCTAGTGATTCCATCCAAGGTGAACCCAAAATAATGTAACAATGATCACTCCATAGGGATCTAACATGGGATTGCAATATAAATGTAAAATCCACAACATTTAATTGTAAATCAATAATGTCATATAGTTTTATGTCTTAGTGGTCTAATTTTTCAGTTATATTTGACTTCAAAATTACCAATTGGTTAGAAAATCCGTGGCTTATATAATTATTATTTGCAGTGAGAGTGATAGAAATAGTAATATATTTTCCTACAAGAGTCACCTTAATTCTAAATAGTACTTAAGCATAGATATACATTTTTTTTAAATATACCTTCCACCTCAGTTATAGACTTCATTTTATTTTATTTCAATCATTTAAATCAAACAATGCTTTGGTCAATGCTCTATTTATGAAGCTTATCTATTATTTCCTAATGATGGAATACAAAAAGTGTGAAACACCTACTTCTTCAATATGCCTTTTAATTTAAACTTAATGGCTCCCCTTAAAATCCATCGTGGATTATTACAGTGAAGTGTTTATTAACAACGTGAGCTAATGGAAACTAATTAATTTGTATTAACCAATTTGATATGTGGCTATTGTTCGCAACATTTCATGATTTGATGTTATTTGGGATTGATGTTTACCCACATGTTTGATATTTCTGATTAACAAATAACCTTGACCCTCTACTAATCAATAGAACTATAGCTAATAATATCCCTAAATATTCACACCAATAGGTAGCAATGGTGGTGATATATCTACCCACGATGATCTTGATGAAATTGAACTATGAGAAGAACTAATAGAACGAACAATAGACAACAACCTTGTGAATGAATGTCATGGTGGTAATAGATTATTGTCAATTAACCAATCTCTCCTTGGAATTTAGGGAATATGCATGAGCCCGTTGTACTTGAACTTCTTTAGATAGCCACATGTCACAGGTTCACCTTGATTTTCTTAGTGAGGTCTACTAACAAGATTGTCGACTTATATTTCATTGTATTTATTCTTCCAAAGAGTGCTTTGTTGATCCAATATCACAATATGGTGGTTTGATAATTTCACGAAAGGGTCTTATTTAATTGGCCTTCGATGTTGAATGAAATACGAAAGTGGTTTTCTAAAAGGATGGCCATATTTTTTATGATGATGATAGCTAGGATCTTTGATAAAAAGCATCCTATAATTATTATATATAAAGAGTCGTGTCCTTTGGGACATGTCTTTTTATAATTATTAATTACAATGTATTTATTATTATTATCAGTATTATTAGCCCCAAGGATTATCTCAATTGGTCAAGGTCACGTTGCTAAAGAACCTCATTATTGGGAGGTCACAGGGTCAATTATCCTCGATTCCCTTAGGGTTAGGCTCATATTAGTTTGGTCGGTGGGATGTGATCCCTTTGAGTGGATTTTCCTGGATTTTCCTCGAAAAACATTATCATTATTATTTTTTTATTTTGAACCCTTGTCGCGTCTCTTTGTTACCCCTAGATATGTTGGTTGAACTCATGCCAAAACTCTCTTCTCTTATAAAAGAGATTTAACTCCAACCAATTTTTCAGATAGAAAATGGGCTTTCACCACACATCCATGTGAACAACCTCCCCTCCTTTTCCCAATAACACATAGAAAATTGGAAAATTGGATGTGTCTTCATACTTGCTTAATATGGTATGTGCTTAATTATTTTATAGGGTTGGTTTGGGCCTAGACTCCCGATAAACCACCCATTCATGTGTACTGCAAATCCCTCTAGGAGCATAAGTATATGCACTCCTCACTACTTACCCAAACAGTTACTTGTATTTCCCCTAGCAACACCACCTATATTTATGTTCATAACAAATTAATTTGTATAATGCATGGTAAATGTATCAAATGTTGATGTGAGTAAGTAACAGGAGGTAAGCCTATTGTCAGTTAGGTCAAACTAAAGTATGTTTACCATATATGATAATATATGCTTGATGGAGATGAATATCTCCTTAGATAAAGCCAGTACTAGTACTCACTTGGCAATTATGTGAAGTTTATGTGTATGTAAGATTTCCTCATGCAAGAGAAAAGACCATTGGTAAGTGTGTTATGTGGTTTGATATGGTAGAAATTACAAGGCTTTGAAGATGCATTGATCTTCAAAGGGAAAAGCCCATGACAAGGAGATAAGACTTTATATCAAAGGACAACAAGGATAGGTTGGCGTTGTCCTTGATATGTGAAAGAAAACTTGAAGCATTAATGTGAAATGGATTATTTCATGGATGCAAGAGTTGCACATATATGGTGAAGATTTTAGTTGAGTGTGTTCTAGTCATGGGAGGCTTAAATTACTTGATATTATTGATAGCAATGGTGAGGCTCTCAAAGGTGAGCTAAAATTTTTATAAGCCTATGGTGAAGTTGTAAAGATTTCTTTCTAGTCATACAGAAATAAAAAAGACATGATTTGTTATACTTGAGGTAAAATGATGACTTGAAATGTAAAGTTGAATGATTTATTTTATTAAATCAAGTGCAAGTTTTGCATAGAGATATTTGTGGAATCCAACTAAGTAAATGCTAGTCTATTCAAAGAAATTAACAAGTCTAATTATGATAGGATTAGGCTCAATGTAGTAGGTAATTTTGCATATAAAAATGGTCCCTTCAGTGGACTATTGAAATACTTTGCTAGAATGGGTAGAGTTATGCAAATAATAACAACAATGGATGGTTGAATGAAGGAAATTGTGCCTTAAATTATATCAAAAATAAAAAGTTAATGGTATAATATGAGTGGAGAAAACTTGTATGCACAAGAGTGAAAAGGGGAGGGACCCATGGGTTATTTAAAAGAAATAATTAGGTTGTTGAGCTTGTTGAAAAGTATAAAGAAAATATCATACAAGTTATTGCATGTGATTGATATGCTAGATTTCTATATGAATTTGGAAATTTGTCTTTGTTAAGTTGAATGCAAAGTTGCATCAAGAGGGTAGATTTGGATAAGAAAAAATTGGTCAAGGAGAGTTTAACTTGGCTAATGTGAATAACTAGATTGTGGAGTCCCCTAATTTGTGTAAAAATATTATGAAAGGGGAGTTTCCCCTTGAAATTGTTTCGTGTAACTAGATATTATGCCTTTCTTTAAATTGAAAAAGGATAGATTGTGAAGTATCTTGAGCTTACAATACTTGAGTAAATGTTGATGCATGAAAGCATCATTAAAAATGTTGAGAATAAATGAAAATAAGTGCATCTAAATAGATTGAATTGACTATTGATTTAGAAGAGGTGTAGCACATGTTTTAAGTGGTTGACTAATAGTTGACATGTGATATAATTACACATCAAGAAAATATGCAGATTGTTCTTAAGAATTTGATATTAAAAACCCTTTATTGAAAATGAGATTTGAGGCATTAATGGTGCCTTTAGCCATTTAAAAGACTTTTGAGGACAATGAAAAGAGAATACTTGTCACAAAATTATAAATAAGGAGCGAAGTGGACTCCTTGAGAAATTATCAACTAAGTATAAATGGTGATGGAAACCATGTAGGTATGAAAATCAACTATGCTACAATAGCTAGTAAGTAAGGAAATGAATAATAATTCCTTCAAGTTGAATTTCTATATTTCTAATATGTTTTCACTTGAATGCATATATTTCATGAATAGTAAAGAGGGGTATAGTTAATGCAAGGAGCTACCAACACATAAGATTGGGAAAATATCTTATAAATCTACAAATGTGTGAGTTGTCATGATGGACAACAATTGGATAATAGAGTAATAAACTCATAGGTCAGATAAATTAATGTTTGATAATGCATAAAGGAATGTAGAGATATGTGTGATGCATGAAGTGAATGCAAGGATACATTAAATTATTAGGGCCAAGTGCATTGGCCCAAGAACTTCGAAATGGACTCTGCAGTCATACGAACCAAAGAAGAGCTTTCGGCACATAATCAATACACCTACGAGGCTTCATTAACTCTATATTATTGTCCCCATTTAAGCAATGATTGTATTGTCCAGTGATGAGTGATGTGAAATATTATGATAAGAATGAACATTTGATTATCTTTAATGAATACAAATAGCCATGAGAGATCATTACACTTGGTATATATACGTTTGATGCCATTGAATGCAAGCATGCTTGTGTGGGACATGCATTAATATGACTGAGTGGCAAGAATAAAAATTATTGCTAATGTTTATGAGAAGCTATCAAGTGTTGAAGTGAGTGGTGTGTATCTCTCACTCCCAAAAAAAGTAAAGTGGGAAAATATAATTGCTAATAAATTTTAAGATAGATATCTTAGTGGGGAGAGTGAATATGAAACTCTCAGCATTGAGTTAATTTAAATTGTTGGCATCAAAAGTCTAATTTCCATATGAATTTTATGGAATGATTTGAGATTATATTAAATGAATATGTAATGCAATAATGGATTCCTTTGAATTGGTATGAAATGTGGTTGAAATATTTCACTATGTGAATGGTATTGAAAACCAATTTAGTAGCTATTGTAATGTTATGTTGAAATGCTTTTATGCTTGAGAAACTAACATTTTTTGGCTAAGTGAAAATGTAGATTGCAAGTAGAATACCTTGGGTATTGCATGGAATGTAAGCCCATGATGAAGGCTACAAATATTAACACCTACAAAGAGACAAACATTTTGAGAAGAGTATTATGCTTGTGAGACATGGATTTTGCATGAACAAGTTTGAAAAATAAAATAAAAAATTCCTCATTGAAAATTTTATGATAAATCTCATGAAAATTTGTATGCATGTGATACAAGAGAGATAATGTATCTATCTAGGGAGGATAAATGATGGTTTTAAATATGATAGCCCAGGAACAATGCCAATATTTTGACATTGGAACCCATGAGATTATTTGATCACCATGAATAATGACATTTACGTTGGGTTGTGCTATGATAGAGCAAGCCAGAGGGACACCTTGGCTATAAAAATCTATGAATCTATTTGATATTCTTATGCAAGAAATTCTTGGGCAAGTAGATAGCCTAAGGGAATGTGTACCAGAGAAGTGGATTACCTTAACCTGGAAGGGTGAGTGATTGCAAGGAAGAAGAGACTTGAATGGAATTTTTATAAAAATTCATGTCACATGCTTGTTGGAATCAAAAGTGCATTTGGTTGTGTCTAAGAAAATAGTGATTTGAACTTGTTTCCTTTGGAAGCCTTTTGAAACAACAGATATCCATCTAAATAAATATTAAATTGAAATTTCATATGTTGTAATGCATGTTTTAATTGTGAAGATGAGATTTCTTGTGGAAAAGTTAATTTTTTAGTACAAAAATGGGTATAACACACATGTTAGGTTGATTTTCTAATGTAGACATTATATATAATTCCGTAAGTCTAGAAGTGACTAGAATGTGAAGAAAATATCATTGATGAAGTAGTAGGAAGGGAAAAAGGACATGAATGATGACATTGATATGAAAGAGAAATGATGCTAGAGTAATTGAAAGGCAATGGCATGTGGATTCCTTTAGTGAACAAAAGGCACCTAGAATGATTTGTCGCTAAAAAGAACACCCGGGATAGTGTAATGCTATTGAAAATGACATATGAAATGGTGTGATCAACGATAATAGTTTTCCTTTAAAGGGGAGATGATTGTCACACCCTATTTTAATTCCCCACTAACATTGTAATTAATTATGTTAATGATCCTTGTATGGGCATGTAAATGTAAAAGGGTTAAAAGAGCCTAAACAATTGTAGCTATATTTTTAATGTAAAATGGAAAACAATTGATGAAAGGGGTGGAGCCTTGATACAAACCATGAGAAGCCACCAGAGAAGGAAGCCAAAAAGGGGGGTATGTTAGCAAAGTTGACCATGGAAATAATCTATACCAAAAAATTAATTGGATGAACCAAATACTAAGAAAATTTAAGATTGCCAACATTCCAAAGATAGTTGCTAATGGAAAGGATGTAGTAGTTGAACTATCAACTTCCACAATTATGGAAGTATTTAGCCTTGTACCCAACTATCTAATCCAAGGGATGGACAAAGTACATCTAGATACATTTTGGACTAGAATCTTATGAATTGATCACAAACTGACAAATCTAACATAAAATTGATAGAAGAGAAGAAAAAACTACAAGAATTGGAGGAAAATAAATGAGAGGGGTGTTCATCCATGAATGGGAGAGTAGAGATTTCTCTCAAGTGGATGAGAACTGAAAAAATGTTCTTGCGTGCATAGGGAGAAGAGAATGTGGATTTTCTCACATGAAACAAGGTTAGATTGCACATGGAATGGTCTAAAAACCAAATCTTGTTGGAAAAGAGAGCCAAAAAGGATGTTGATGGATGAAAATGCAATGATAGATATTAAGCTCCTATTCATGTCTAAGAAAAGAAAGCTAAGTGTTACCCAAGGAAAATTTTAAAGATGAAAATTTATCTTAAAGTTTAGAAACCTCAACGAATCTTACTAGTCCCTACATGTAAACTATAAAATGTTTAGAAACATTTTTATGAACATATTCATATTTGTAATTATTTCATATAGTCTTTATAAAATTTTGGTGATTTTTAAGGTTAAATAATTTTATAATAGAAAATTTGGGTGAGTCAATTTTAGAAAAAATGGAATTTGGAGAATCGTATTTTGGAAAAAGCATAGAAAACTAGCCCACCTGTGAACATTAGCCCCTAAAACTTTCCCTGTTGTTCCCAACCCAAGGTGTAAGTAGAGTGTCTACGATGTGCTTGCTAACCAATTTAAGGAATCATTCAGAGGAAGAGCATCAAGGGACTCATGGGAGAAGTGAAGGCGGATCTCTTGTGCAAAATAAGCTAGTTCAGAAACCAACCAAAGAGATGTGCAAGCTCTGAACATAGAAGGTTTGACGGTAACTTGTTGAGTTTGGAGAATGAAGAAGAGTGACCTTCATTGTTCCACTTGAATTTGACTGAGAGAATGTGTGTGTGTGTGAGATCCAGGTGGATGTTGGTGGCCACCCACCTATCCCACTTGGACCCCCACAACTGTCTCTTTCAGTTTTTCAATTTCCTTAATTGTAGCACAATTTACTATTTTTAGCAGTTTTTTGGGTCCTAAACTTCTGGAGCCGTTTTGAGGCCCTAAACAACGTTTTTTTGGGAAAATTGGGAGCAACATGGGTCCATGAACTCATATTTCTCTTCCCAAAAGTTTAGTCCCCGGACAGATATTTCTAATGAGGTATTGTGCGTGTCAAATAGAGATCGTATGCCAAAGTTACGACCCCGAGAAGTTGATGTACCAATTTACCCAAACAGGGCCCATAGTTTGGCGCTTCATATCCTAGGGTTAGGGTTTTGGATGTTTATGGTTTTCCATTGTTTCTCAACAATAAATAGGCCTTCGAGCCTCATTGTAAGACAGTTCAGAGGCATGTAGCCACCACATCTCTTCTCAGAGATAAGCTACAATCACCCTAGCTGGTTTATTTCCATTTCTGTTTGTAAGCATATTTCAATATTTTACGTTAATGAAATGAAGTATTATTTCCATTGCATCTCTGTATTTATGGTTATTTCTGTACTTTATTTCGTTCCTGTATAAATATGGATCAATGTGTATGTGTGTGTGTGTGTGTGAGAGAGAGAGAGAGAGGGAGAGAGAGAGATTTCCCTCATGGTTTCGTGATTTGGCTCAAGGGTGGCCAATTGCAAAGGATAGAATAAATAGTTGAGCCTATGGTTAAGTGGAAAGTGACTCACCCCTCATTAATTATGGGCATATGTATTATAATAATTTAAGTTCCTTTGTATTGCTTTGTAGATTTATTTGCATATAATGAAAATGATGTTCATGCTTGTGCCCTTGTAATATTTTCTTATTGAATTTATACCTTCTTTTATGTGATGCATATTCATGGCATGAGTATGTGAATTTTGGTTGTGATCATCGAAAAATATTTATGTGGTGGTATATTAAAATCAAATGTCTTCTTATGATAGTTAAATATGAGTGTATGTATAATTGGAAAAGTTACCATGAGCATGGAAATCATAAGAAAATACAATAGGCTTAATTGTCTTTATGCATTACTATGAAGACTTTGTGAAGAAAAGCCTATGGTTGAAAAGATAGAGGATAATATCCCCTCAACCTCTTGGGATGGCCTTGAAAGATCGTTTACAAAAATAAAACATTAGAGGGACTCATATTTGAAGGTTGGGTCTACACCAGCCTTAGGAGAGCAACCCTTAATATGTAACTAGGGACAAGTTGTCTAGATAGTTAAGAAAATTCATTATGGGATTAAAATCCCAAGTGAGTATAACTTTGGTCCAAGGGTAAATGCTTTGATTTTAGAAGAGAAAACATAGAGGAAAGAGATTTCATAGAAAATCTAAGGTTAACAGTTAGAATGTTTTCTAACGAACTTCTCAATTGGTAAAATTTGTTGAAAGACTTGATAGGATTTGATGGCCTTTGGAATAAGTGTGAATGTTATGAATTCTTTGTTGGAAAAACTCTGTGGATGAACAGTTGAAGTGTATCCTTAGTTTGGGATAAGAAGACTAATAGGTCTTATTGTATCTCTTCCTTAATGAGGGGGATATAGAGGATGTCTTGTTTTGGGATTGATAAATGTATATCCCCTAGCTAATTGGAAAGCCTAAGAGCCCTCTTGGGCTATTAATTCTTTGTGAGCATTAAGTAAAAAGTTGTATCCAATTGAATGTAAGAGAGTTTATCTCTTGAGAAATAAATGCCTTATAGTATGGATTTGTTAATTGTAATTATAATGAGACTGAAGTTATAAGATTCACATGAATGAGAGGATCTCATACAGTCGGGCCAAATTTGGAGATTTGGTCTTAGGGCCTCATCTTGACTCCATTGGAAAGATGGCTAATTATTGGTTGTGATTTGGACATGTGGATGTCTATACATATAGGTAGGGATTTCTTAATCCTTAGGAGGATATGGGAATAATAATTTCCCCTTCTAAATTAGATTCAACCAATGGAGAGGGCCAAAATATTAATTTGGGAAGCCTTAGTAAACCGGTTTTATTGTGCCTAGGAGTTAGCCTTCTCCCCTTGTCATATGGGATAGCTATGGATGTGACCAACGCTAAGTGAAAAAGAGAAAGGGGCTAAGAGGTGGATGACTGATGGAGGTTAGATGTTCTGAATATTTGAGTATCTGATCATCTGATAATTTTGTTTCTCGCATAATTCTAGCAATATTTTTAGGATGTTTTGGATATTCGAGCATCCAAAAAATTATTTAAATGTTAGCCCTTGTTATATCTAGATGTGGGATGGCTTGGATGGGTGGAACTTGTGGTGTTGGAACCTATTGTGTATAGTATCTTGTCATATGATGCCACATGATATTATCAAGATCTAAGAATTTGTTAAAGAATGAGGACTTAACCAAAAACAAAAACTTGAATTTGAATGTTAGCTAGACAGAACATGTAGAAACCATGTTAGGAAACCCTTACCCATACAAGTAAGCAGGGGATGATTTGTTGTGGTGATGCACCATGCTAACATGTCACTATTGATGTGGAAATATGGATAGATCAAGATGACATGGCAAGCTAACATTGCATGTCAATGTGGCATGATGGTATTAAGGATATAATATGGTGGTCGATGTGGCATCTGTCTTTGTGTAGGATGTGGAAACCAAAATTCTGAAATTTGGAATTTTGTGAAAATCACTTCTTTTTTTCAATCCAAATGTCGAATGGTCCAGATATTTGGAAGTGTGGAAGATTTACTGACATTGATAATGTTGATGTGACATGATGGTGTTGTTTCCATAGAGGTGTGACAATGATTAGGTGGAGGCCCAGGTGTCAACCATCGTGGGGACAATGTGGAGAAATACAAATAGAGGATGTTCCAGATGTATGGAATTCAAAATTTTCAAATAGCGGATGTTTTGGATGTTCAAAGTTTGGAAATATGGGTCTTTTATTTTATGGGATTTTTGGATTTATACAAACAACAAATTTTTTAGACATCATAAATATAACTTTTAAATTTAAATGGCCTTTTAGAAACATCCACGTTTGTATACCCAAATGTTTGACCTATTAACCAAAGTGTCTTTGCCAAAATCTTTGAATTTTGAGGAGTTGGACGTCTAGGAATATGAAAGAATTATAAAAAAAATAGTTGTATAGGAAAAAATGAAAACTTGTATTTGGATGTGACTTGGCAACCAATGTGTCCAATTTGTAGACATGGTGTTATATGGTGGTGTCATGTTAGAACATGTCAGTGATGTGTTAGATGCATTTCTTGCACTCGTGGCATAATATGTTGGTGACACGTGGACATAAGACCACCACATTTTAGTGACATGTCTGATGCATGCTAACATGGCATATAATAGTGAGTCTTTTGAGGACCATAACTTCGTACTCAAAACCCAAAATTATGTGAAATTTATATCATTATAAAGCTCTCGAAAAATAAAAGACAATGGTGATAAAACCAAAATTGAGATAACAAAAAAACTCTAGATATACACATAATCGAAACAAGGGGACATATTTCACATAGAAATTTGAACTAAACTTCGTAGAAACCGGTGGGGAGAATCTATGCCATGGGGGTGTTGTAACATGATTAATTTTGATAATTTAAATTTGTTGATATAATAGGTTTTAGTAGTTTATAAATAGTAAATGGGTCTTCAAGAGTAAATGCACCCTCAAAATGTAAATTTAAGTCTCATTAGCTGGTTGATTTAGTTAATCATGCATTTAAACATGATTAAATGATGTAATAAAGTAAATTAAAACATGGTTTACAAACATATGAGAATGTATTTTCAAACACTGAAATAGGTTTTTGTTTCTAACCTCCTCATGTACAAAAACCTCTCTCGGATTTGTAACCGGTATTATGGTTTGGGAGATAAAAATGCATCTTTGAAGGCATGTTTTCCAAATATTCCCTGTTTTAGTCACCTTTTTGCAGAGGATATTGTGACTAAAAAATGATGAATATTTGGAAAATGGAAGAGGTTTTGGTTCATAAGATTCCACAATACAAAATCCTATCTCACTTTTCATACAGGTGCTCGGGGTTAGGATATACACTCTCATCATGTTTAGACTATTTTTCCGACTGTGCAATGTCCTGTTTAAGCCACCTTTTTGCAGAAACTATTGTGGATAATCAAAGATGAATCTTGGGAAACTAGAGGAGGTTTTTGTTCCTAAGATACTAGAATACAAAATTTTCTCTCAGTTTTCACACATCTAGCTCAAAATGAGATATTCGAAGGGATGACTGGGCCCTATTTTTCAAAAATTCGGGAGAAAAATCTCAAGATAGTTAGTGACTTGGAGGCCACCTCATCAAATATGAGTTGCAATCAAATTCGAATTTCTCTTCTTTATCAACAGAAATCCTCAAGGATAGTACAAGAACTCTTCAAATAGTTTTAGTTACATTTATTTGTGTTCTATTTTTGTAATATAATTTTTAGATATTTGTAATAGGTCTTGATATTTTTATCAAGATATTTTATGAGGAAATTGTATAAATACTTCATCAATTGAAGTAATATGGGTTGGATTTTGATGCAAAGGCTCTTAAACTATGTAATAGCTTCTCTTGTAGAATTATAATGAAAGCCTTCTAGCTCTAGTTATGACATAATTTTGTGTTTCTCGTATGTCTTTCTGGTGTTTTCATAACTTGTTTCTACATATGCTCAAAGCAATTGTAGGAAGGTCTGGGTAAGATATATTAAGTCTTAATCTCTTTGTAATTCCCTACAAAACCATAACCTTTAGAAAGATATTAGCTTATTGGAATATTTGTCCAAGATAACTCCTCTTTGACTGATTTTTGCTTTATATTTTTTGATAGCCATTAAAAGAGATTAGCTTATTAGATTATCTATCTGAAATAGATCCTCTTGGAATCGGTTTCACTTTGGCCTTTTGTTACCTTTGAATATTTTTTTGTTGGGCTGTATAAATCTTCTACACGCATCTAAATTTCCCTAGTTGTTAAGTAGTCAGTCTGACTGCTCAATTATTAGGAATCCCCTTACATTCTTCTACCATAATTCTTGAAAAAGCTAAGTCATTCTAGCAGGTTGGAAGTTGACACTTTCAGAAGGGACCTTGTGAGGGAGGCCTTTAATCATGATTAGGGATTATCATTGATTTCCTACCATCCCCATTAAATTATAAATCTGGCCATTGTGCTTCAAAGGTTGTTGTTCAATGACAGGTGAACAACGTTACACAAAGCCTCGTAACAACTAAGGGAGCCCCCTCTGGTTCAAGGGCCAGCTTGAACCTAAAGGTTGGTTGAGTTGGTTTCCTGGCATAGTTTTTGCAGCCAAGGATTGCCTACAGGAAACAGGTACAACATCTGGCGTCGTTGACGGGGAGAGAACTGACGAAGATACCTTTCTCCGGGGAACGATAAACATTAGATCTATTCCTTGCCGGTGAACAAGGAGTAGGCATTTAGTATTGGTTGCATTTATTTCACCCAATGACTCCACTTTGTCATATGGCGATTCCACTGGGTAACCGATCCCACTGTTTCAAAATTTCAGCTACCTTTATTACTATGCAAGGTTCATTGATACTTACAATCAACAGTATATGTGTCTCCATCTCAGCCATGGTTAGAATCTAAAATGTCTACAATGGAAGCAGTTTTTAAAGTACACCTGTGAGTATAAGTTTTCCATGGGATTTCATGTTCATATTGTATATATTCTTTAGATTTTCAGCTATTGACAACGTGGTTTGTCAATAAATCCACTATGCACTTGGTTACATTGGAAAGCAGATTACACTTAACAGTGTAAATTTTTTATGTTCAAGTAGATAGAGGTGTGGGTATTGAACAAATATTCTGAGTTTCAGTATGCAGTAGATCAGTGTGTATATTGTTTATGAGTGGTGTGATTTGAAGAGTATATGATAGATCAACTTATATCTTCAGTCTCTAGAAATTTTCAGTTTTCAGATCTCAGTATGAAAGAGTATCTGAATTAGTGCAAGCATATGGTTGCATTTCACAATTGTAGGTTGCAGTGTGCAGTAGCAGAGTATTCAAATGAAAACACTGATCCATGGGGATTGGTCATATTTCTACATAAGATGTCAAATCCATGGTTGATGGTTTTATGGTATGATTCCATGCCCAACACTAAAGGCAACTAGTCTACTAGTTCTCTGCATCCCATGGGAAAAGCAGTCCCCATTAGAGCCGATGTTGTGACATGATTAATTTTGATAATTTAAATTTTATGATATAATAGGTTTTAGTAGTTTATAAATAATAAATGGGTCTGCAAGTGTAAATGTGTCCTCCAAATGTAAATTTTAGTCTCATTAGCTAGTTGATTTAGTTAATCATGCATTTAAACATGATTAAATGATGTAATAAAGTAAATTAAAACATGGTTTACAAACATCTGAGAACAAATTTTCAAAACCTAGAAGATTTGTTTTGTTTCTAACATCCTCATGTACAAAAACCTCTCTCAGACTTGTAACTGGTATTATGGTTTGGGAGATACAAATGCATCTTTGAAAGCATGTTTTCAAAAAAAATCTTGTTTTAGTCACCTTTTTGTAGAGGATATTGTCACTAAAAAAAGATGAATATCTAGAAACTGGAAGAGATTTTCGTTCATAAGATTCCACAACACAAAATCCGATCTCACTTTTCATACAGGTGTCAGGGTTTGGGAGATACACTCTCATCATGTTTAGCCTATTTTTCTTACTATGCAATGTCCTGTTTAAGCCACCTTTTTACAGAAACTATTGTGGATAATTAGAGATGAATCTTGGGAAACTGGAGGAGGTTTTTGTTCCTAAAATACTAAACTACAACAATTTCTCTCATTTTTCACACATATAGCTTGGATTGAGATATTCGAAGGGATGAATGGACCCTATTTTTCAGAAATTCGGGAGGAAAAAGCTCAAGATAGTTAGTGACTTGGAGGCCACCTTATGAAATATGAGTTGCATTCAAATTCCAATTTCTCTTCTTTATCAACATAAATCCTCAAGGATAGCACAAGAACTCTTCAAATACTTTTCTTTATCTTTATTTGTGTTCTATTTTTGTAATACAGTTTTCAGATATTTGTAATAGCTCTTGATATTTTTATCAAGATATTTTGTGAGGAAACTGTATAAATACTTCATAAATTGAAGTAATATGGGTTGGATTTTGATTCCAAGGCTCTTAAACTATTTAATAGCTTCACTTATAGAATTCTAATGAAAGTCTTCCCGCTCCAGTTATGACATAATTTTTTGTTTCTTGTATGTCTTTCCGGTGTTTTAATAACTTGTTTCTACATATGTTAAAAGCAATTGTAGGAAGGTCTGGGTAAGATATATTAAGTCTTAATCTCTTTGTAATTCCCTGAAAAATCATAAACTTTAGAAAGAGATTATCTTATTGGACTATTTCTCCAAGATAACTCCTCTTTGACTGATTTTCCTTTATGTTTTTTGATAGCCATTAAAACAGATTAGCTTATTAGAATATTTGTACGAAATAGCTCCTCTTGGAATGGGTTTCACTTTGGCCTTCTGTTACCTTTGAATAATTTTTTATTGGGTTGTAGATATCTTCTACACACATCTAAATTTCCCTAGTTGTTAAGTAGTCAGTCTGACTGCTCAATTATTAGGAATCCCCTTACATTCTTCTACCATAATTCTTGAAAAAGTTAAGTCATTATGTCAGGCTGGAAGCTGACACTTTCAGAAGGGACCCTGTGACAGAGGCTCTTAATCATGATTATGGATTATCATTGATCACCAACAATCCCCATTAAAACCATAAATCTGGCCAGTTTGCTTCAAAGGTTGTTGCTCAATGACAGGTGAACAACGTTAAACAAAGCCTCGTAACAACTAAGGGAGCCCCCTCTGATTCAGGGGCCATCTTGAACTTAAAGGTTGGTTGAGTCGGTTTTTTGGTGTAGTTTTGCAGCCAAGGATTGCCTACGGAAAATAGGTACAACATCTAGCGCCGTTGTTAGGGAGCGAAGTAAGAAAGACATCTTTCTCTAGGGAACGATAAATATTAGATCTATTCCTTGCTGGTGAACAAGGAGTAGGCATTTAGTATTGGTTGCATTTATTTCACCTGGCGACTCCACTTTTTCATATGGCGATTCCACTGGGTAACCAATCCCATTATTTTGAAATTTCAGCTACCTTTACTACTATGCAAGGTTCATTGATACTTGCAATCAAAAATCATAAATCTGGCCATTGTGCTTCAAAGGCTATTGTTCAATGACAAGTGAACATCATTAAACAAAGCCTCGTAACAACTGAGGGAGCCCCCTCTGATTCAAGGGCCAGCTTGAACCTAAAGGTTGGTTGAGTTGGTTTCTTGGTGTAGTTTTGCATCCAAGGATTGCCTACGGGAAACAGGTACAACATCTGGCATCATTGCCGGGGAGTGAACTAACAAAGATATCTTTCTTTGGGGAACAATAAATATTAGATCTATTCCTTGCCGGTGAATAAGGAGTAGGCATTTAGTATTGGTTGCATTTATTTCACCCAATGACTCCACTTTGTCATAAGCGATTCCACTGGGTAACCAATCCCACTATTTCAAAATTTCATCTACCTTTATTGCTATGGAAGGTTCATTGATACTTGCAATCAATAGTATATGCCTCTCCCTCTCAGCCATGGTTAGAAATCTAAGATGTCTACAATGGAAGCAGATTTAAAGTACACCTGTGAGCATAAGTTTTCCATGGGATTTCATGTTCATATTGAATATATTCTTTAGATTTTCAGTTTTTGGCAACGTGGTTTGTCAATAAATCCACTATGCACTTGGTTACATTGGAAAGCAGATTACACTTAACAGTGTAAACTTTTTTTGTTCAATTAGATAGAGGTGTGGGTATTGAACAAATTTTCTGAGTTTCAATATGCAGTAGATCAGTGTGTATGTTGTTTATGAGTGGTGTGATTTGAAGAGTATATGATAGATCAGCTTATATCTTCAGTCTCTAGAAATTTTCAGTTTTCATATCTCAGTATGAAAGAGTATCCGAATTAGTGCAGGCATATGGTTGCATTTCACAGTTGTAGGTTGCAGTGTGCAGTAGCAAAGTATTCAAATGAAAACACTGATCCATGGGGATTGGTTATATTTCTACATAAGATGGAAATTCTGTGGTTGATGGTTTTATGGTATGAGTCCATGCCCAACACTAAAGGCAACTGGTCTACTAGTTCTCTGCATCCCACATGGGGAAGCAATCCCCATTGGAGCCGATGTTATAACATGATTAATTTTGATCATTTAAATTTGTTGATATAATAGTTTTTAGTAGTTTATAAATAATAAATGGGTATGCAAGATTAAATGCACCCTCAAACTGTAAATTTAAGTTTCATTAGCTGGTTGATTTAGTTAGTCATGCATTTAAACATGATTAAATGATGTAATAAAGTAAATTAAAACATGGTTTACAAACAGCTGAGAATGAATTTTCAAAAACTTAAAGAGACTTTTGTTTCTAACATCCTCATGTACAAAAATGTCTCTCACATTTGTCACAAGTATTATGGTTTGGGATATACAAATGCATCTTTGAAGGCATGTTTTTCCAGAAATTTCTTGTTTTAGTCACCTTTTTGCAGAGGATATTGTCACTAAACAAAGATGAATATTTGGAAACTAGAAGAGGTTTTGTTTCATAAGATTCCACAATACAAAATCCTATCTCACTTTTCATTCAGGTGTTCGGGGTTGGGATATACACTCTCATCATGTTTAGCCTATTTTTCCGACTATCCAATGTCTTGTTTAAGCCACCTTTTTGCATAAACTATTGTGGATAATCATAGATGAATCTTGGGAAACTAGAGGATTTTTTTGTTCCTAAGATACTAGAATACAAAAACCTCTCTCATTTTTCACACAATTAGCTTGGATTGACATATTCAAAGGGATGATTGGACCCTATTTTTCAGAAATTCGAGAGGAAAAAGCTCAAGACAGTTAGTGAATTGGAGGCCACGTCATCAAATATGAGTTGCAATCAAATTCAAATTTCTCTTCTTTATCAACAAAAATCCTCAAGGATAGTACAAGAACTCTTCAAATAGTTTTATTTACTTTTATTTGTGTTCTATTTTTGTAATACAACTTTCATATATTTGTAATAACTCTCGATATTTTTATCAAGATATTTTGTGAGGAAATTGTATAAATATTTCATCAATTGAAGTAATATGGGTTGTCTTTTTATGCCAAGACTCTTAAACTATGTAATAGCTTCTCTTATAGAATTCTAATGAAAGCCTTCTGGCTCTAGTTATGATAAAATTTTGTGTTTCTTTTATGTCTTTTTGGTGTTTTCATAACTCGTTTCTACATATGTTCAAAGCAATTGTAGGAAGGTTTGGGTAAGATAGATTAAGTCTTAATCTCTCTGTAATTCCATGCAAAATCATAACCTTTAGAAAGAGATTATCTTATTGGATTGTTTGTCCAAGATAACTCCTCTTTGACTGATTTTTGCTTTATGTTTTCTCATATCCATTAAAAGAGATTAACTTATTAGACTATCTGTCTGAAATAGCTCCTCTTGGAATCGGTTTCACTTTGGCCTTTTGTTACCTTTGAACATGTTTTTTTTGGGCTGTAGAAATCTTTTACACGCATCTAAATTTCCCTAGTTGTTAAGTAGTCAGTCTGACTGCTCAATTATTAGGAATCCCCTTACATTCTTCTACCATAATTCTTGAAAAGGCTAAGTCATTCTGTCAAGCTGGAAGCTGACACTTTCATAAGGGACCCTATGAGAGAGACCTTTAATCATGATTAGGGATTATCATTGATTGCCAACCATCCCCATTAAAACCATAAATATGGCCATTGTGCTTCAAAGGTTGTTGTTCAATGATAGGTTAACAATGTTAAACAAAGCCTCGTAACAACTGAGGGAGTCCCCTCTGGTTCAAGGGCTAGCTTGAACCTAAAGGTTGGTTGAGTTGGTTTCCTGACGTAGTTTTTGGAGCCAAGGACTACCTACAAGAAACAGGTACAACAGGAGGCTTCACTCAATGAACCTATGACATATCACTTGTGTTCATGGAATACTAAGCAATACCCTTAATTTGACTACATATAGCAAAATACGTCTAAGAAACACATTATTTAACCCCCTACTAATACAAACCCAATACATCTTCCCAATTTAAAAAATCATTACTTTCACTAGATATTGTATGTATCCATTTTTTCATTAACATTTTTTATACCCCTTTATACTTTTTCATTAACTTTGAACTCCATTTTTTATACCTGTCAATATAAAAACTCTTTACCCCCTATTATATGCTCAATATCTTATGTCATTTTTTTCATCAATATATCCCCCAATATGAACACACCTGGTATGGTATTTTTCCCCTAGTGAAGCCCGTGATCTATGTTACCCTTTATACTTTTTCATCAACTTTGAGCTCCACCCTTTACCCCTATTATATGCTCAATATATATCCCCAATATGAACCTACGCGGTATGGTATTTCTCCTCCATTGAATCCCCAATGATATATGTTTACTAGATAGAATGAAATGGCGAGCTGGTGTAAAGAGAACGTGTGAAACCTAGTTCGAAAGAAGATGCCATGTTTCTTATGAGGCTCGTAGATTGAATTGATTGATTGATGGGCCTTCACCGATTATAATATCAAATAAAATCAAACCCAGAGGTTTTTATCTGTAGTTGCAGAATGTCTTTAATATATTCATCAAAGACATAGACCGAGAAATTTGGATAACAATCAAACCATACTGGCCCATTGCACAGGGGAGCAACAATCCCACCAAGCAAGGAGTCAGTGTACTTGTTATGAGTGAGGTCTATTATAGTTGCTAAGATGAATGTGTTTAATCCTCTGTGAGTTAAAGAAGATATCGCGACTCTTATAAAACCAAGATGGACATATCAAGTATTATGTTTGTGCGCTTCTCATTAAAATTATTTGTGATCTAACAGAGGAATGGTTTGGATGGCTTCTATGTTTTCCTGAATTTGACTAACACATTATTTAATAGAGACTCTTGTTACAACTTTGAGAGGAAATACAGAGAGATCGGAGTACACTTTTGAGGGGCTGATATTTGGAAGCTTCCAGCATGATGAAGGGTGGGTTTCTACAATCTCTAGCTCGACTTAATTTATTGTAGATGACGATGCATTATGAAATAGACTTTGCATATCAAGATTTTCTATTGTTTTTTCATTCTCTTGAACTTCACGAAAATAAATACATTTGTGTCTAGCTCCTATTTTTAACTAAGAATAAGTTATAGAATTACTTGGAGAACCAGAAGTTACTAGCTCTGATACCAATTTGTCACAGTGGCTTCCTCCGATGGGGAATGAAGCTTGCAAATGAAAATGATTATGGATTGAGCTACATGAACTCTTATAGGAACCTTCAGATAGATCCAATGCAAACGTGATTTTTCAACAGCCTCTTGCCTATACAAGAAAACTACACTCGAGGATCCTAAGCGAAACTCAGATGAACCTCAGGCAAACTTCACTCAATCACCAAAATTTTATACACAGAGATATAGCACATAATGGAACTTCTTATTTTTATTAAAGAAACTAGTATTACAAATAGATCCAAAGATCAACAAGACACAAAACTATCTCAGGCCAAACCAGAGATTGACTACAAAGGCATTTACCGTTTATACTAGCTCATTATAAGCTAGGAACCAGAGGTTTCATGGCCTGTTGCAGACTCTATCTATGAACCAAAGTAGTCTACACTAAAGTACTCTTCACCTATGAAAGTTCGTCCACTTTAGGTTCTCACCAAGCTCACAGGTCCTGGTGTGCAGGCTTCTCAAACTTTCGACTCCTAGACTCTTACACACTGAGCTCTATCAATCTCTCTCAAAACTCTGATGCCCCAAATGGTTCTCTTCCCCCTAATTTATAAGAAGTTGGGAGGGAAGAAAAGGAATCCTATGGTACTATTGATATTGACTAGTGTCTTTTCCATAGATGCTCTAAGATGTGGGTCAAACCGCACAAATCATCAGAGAAGTGCTCCGAGTCTCAGAGAATCGTCCGATAAAGTCTTGTAATAATGACTTTTTGGGACAAGGAATCATCCTATAAAGTATACAAAGTGGATATGTAAGGCCTCCATCGATACCTTTATTTACATAGTGGAGATATTATCAGAATCCCATGATACCATCCACACTCATCGTCAGGTGCCTAGACTTTTACATTATTTCACATAGTGGATGCTTTTATCATGCAAAGCCCACGAGAAACAAATATATGTACAATAGTTATGTTCCCAACATATTTGTGCCAGGGAATCTTTGTTTGGAATATCTTCCACTGGTGTCCCATGCTTTAGAAAAGATGTGTCAAACTATCATCGGCTTCCCAAGTACTATTTGATGCTTTATTTTTTTCATGACTACCCATTGGTGATTTTTAGCCATAAAATCCAAAAGAATCCCATCATCGGTGAATCTGTTTAAATCTGCTACAGTTTTACAAGGCTAGTGAAAGCAGCCCATACATTCTTCGCATGCTTGTATGTAATCTGATTGGAAATAAATGGGGCCATATTAGTTTTGTTGATGTCGAAGCTTGTCCACCATACTTTTAACCAGTCAGGTCGATGTAGTAGCTGAGTGACAAATAGTGATCCAAATTTTAAAAGAGTATAATATGTTTCATCTAGTTTGCCTCTACAAAGTAGGTTCCACCATAGCTTTTTATAACCATAGAAATCATAAACAGAATCAGGAAAAATAAGTTATGGATTGTGTTGAGGCCACATGAGTCTATTGAAATCTAGATCTCTAGCTCTATTTATCACATAATATTTGTGGAAAATATTAAATCTGTTCTTTTCCTCTCCCAAAATTATGCTCAAGTCTTTGAAATGAAGGTTTAAGGCATCTTCTGCCAGATTTTTCTGATGTCTAGAATGGTCAAAAACCATATCATGGATCCATTTGTTGGATTTTGGATAAACCTTTCATTCTGGAACCAAATGTTTTAGATATCCATGAGGTTGGAGATTTGCATCTAAGACTTGAGTGTTTCGAAGCTGCCAAGTTGGTTTCGAAGAATTTATATAATCTTCCCACTTCATGGAGTCTGGAATTTCTTTGAGGGTTTCATGCCTAAGAATAGGATCCCACTCAGTTACTATAACCATTAGATGGACATGTTTTTGGATATTTTCTCTGCTGATAAAATCAAGAATACAATTTTTACTGCCCTTCATGTGTTCAATTTCAAAATCAAAGTTTGTGAAGAGAGCTTGCTATCGCACAAACTTTGACTCTCCTAGTTTCTTGATATCTTTGGTTAGCGCCTTCTTCATCGTTGAAGCATCAGTTCTGAGAAGAAATATTGTGTTTATTAGGTGTATATCAAATTTATCAATGCAATTCCAGACAACTTTTACTTCTTTCTCAATAGTTGAATAGTTTTTCTCTACAGGATTCCACACACCTAAGGCAAATTGGATAATTTGTTCTTGATCTTCTTTGATTTTCTTGAGGACTCCTCCCCATCCTATGTCACTTGCATTAGTTTCAACAATTTTATAGAGACTTTCATCAAATATGTACATAATGGGAAGCACTTTTACCTTTTCTTTAATCTTTTTAACAGTATTTGTATGTGTTGCACTCCATGGTTCTGGATTCTTTTGAAGTCTCTGATTTAGAATCTTTCTATCTTGTGCACAATACTTGTAGAAATTGTAGACATAGTTGAGGCAACCCAAGAATCGTTGAATTTGGGTTCTGTCTTTAATCTCATCTGGAAATTTGTCTGCAAATGTTATTGCATGTTGTTGGAGAGAAATTTGGCCATTTTCTATGGTATGTCTAAGGAATTTTCCCTTGGTCTGAAAGACTTCCATCTTTTTCTTCCTTAAAATTAACCCACTACTTTTGACCATCTGCTTGAATTTATTTACATGCTTGAATTTTTCATCTAATGATTTGGAAAATACTAAAATTGTTGATCTAGATTGTCATTGATGTCAATATGGAAATATTTTGGATACTAACTAATGATGTGAAGCCAAGCAGAGCAGATTCGTGAAACAACAGGAGCAAGAATCCGAGGAAAGCCATTAGGGAAGCCATTGGAAATCATCATGAAGCCAAAGAGTAAGAGGAAGAAGTTCATCAAAGGAGAAAAGAGGAAAGCATCATCAGAAGAGTAGCTATCAGAAGTCATAAGAGCGAAGAAAATCCACATGAGCGAGAACCCAAGAGTAAGATCCATAACAGAGGAGTTAACAGTAATAAATCATGTAAACCTTTTTTTAAAGTTCACAATGGATCAGAGAAATCAATATCGACGGCTTTATCGATTTATTATGTGTCACATTGAATCCCCCGACTGTGCTATGTATTACAGACCCAATGGTTCCATAAAAATATGCTCTATTGTTATATCACATCCACCATACTAGAACTGACGCATTGGAAGTTATGTATCACAAAGGAATGTCACACCAAAATCTGTGATTGTGATATGTACTACGGACCCGTAACAGGTTATGGTAGCAACCCTATACAATATCACATGTCGCATAATCGCAAGTCCTTTTAAAGTTGTTGTCACATTAAAATCTTGATTGCAATATAAGGTGTGGACCCGATCGCTCCATTATAACACGTCCTAAAGAAACATCGCATCCATCATATCATAACTTTTAGATCACAAGACTTAAAGGGATGTAACGTTAAAACATCGATTTTGATATTACTATGGACCCGACGGCACCACTATAATATGACTCAATATGATATCACATCCATTGAATTGCACGTTTCAAAGAAATGTCAAACCGTCGATTGTGATAAGGGTACGGACCCGATAGACTACCGATTGTGATAGAGTTGTGGACTCTGCTGGCTTATCAAAAAAAGTTTATTGTATACCACATCCGCTCCATCTGTAGTAGGGGAATCGACTATGTTATGAGAAGACCTTCGAAAATTGGAATTGCGGGATTAAAGGTATAACTCTTATTTTCATGAATGTTGCAATTGCGATTAATGTGATAACATGGCATGTGGAACCTCCATGTGGGTATAGTCTTGGATGACTATTAAAAAGGGCCTCTCTAATATATTGTGTAATAAGAGGCCTCATACAATAGGTTGGCTACTCCCCCAATAAATGTGTCTTTTGGGTATTGGTAAAACCCATATTAATACAAGTCAAATGCTTCACCTCAAGAAAGGGATCTCGGTGTATCGATTATAGAGAAGAAGTAACAGTTCACAACTTGTGAACTTGAAGAAATAGAGGAAGCCGAAGGTCGAGTGGGAATGAACGAAGCCAAAGTTCCAATAGGAAAGAAGGAAGCCGAATGTTAAGAAATTATGTTGATTGGGTTAATCTTTGAAAGGCTCGGACCTATGATGAATTAGAAGAAGTACATACCGCAACCTAAAGAAGAGTTCTGTAAATATCTGTATGACCTCGAACCAATGAAGTAAGAATTCATCAGTCATAATTTGAAGGGAACAATAGACAACAACAACATTGAAGTATTTGTGAGTTTGTTCCTTGGAAGTGAGATACTACGACAGTCACTCCTGAAGCAGTTACTCCTGAAGCGGTTACCGTGATAATAAGAACAGAGGCTTGAAACAAAAAAAAACAAAAAAATCAGACATTGAAGATTAGCGCAGATATCTTGTTGAAAAACTTCATCAAATCTTGGAGACATTATTATAGATCATAATGCCTATTTGAAATCATCATGAGGTAACTCTGCAGACTCTGTTTGGACAATATGAAGAGTTGTGAAGACTCCTCCATATGAAGACATGTTGCCATTGATGTAGTAGTGAAGTTGTAGATTGACAAAATTCAGTGAAGAATATTTTGGGAGTAGAGAATTACTATCAAACATATCTAGACAAAATATAGCAGTGGGTTGGAGCCTAGAGGGTTAGTTCCTTGAAGGTTGGAGCCTCAAACAAATCCAAGGTTGGTGCCTTGACATGATAGGGTCGGAGCCCTTGGAGTTGGTGCCTCAGAATTGTAAGGATTGGTGTCCTTGGAGTTGGTGCTCCTAAATCAAAGGTTGGTGCCTTTAGAGGATAGGATCGGAGCCCTTGGGTTTGGTGCCTTAGAATTGGAAGGATTGGTGTCCTTGGAGTTGGTTCTCCTAAATCCAACATTGATGCCTTGACAAGATAGGTTCGGAACCCTAGAGGTTGGAGCCTCACAAAAGACCAAGTTGGTGCTTGGAAACATGTTGGAGCTTAGGGAATTGAATATCAGTGTCTTCATCAAGGGTTGGATCCCTATATATTGTACTTGATTCATTATAAATATTATATTAATAAAATCATTTATTCCTATTGCTTATTTTGTGTTCTAAATATAATTGATTTAACTGGTATAAGTAACAATTGAAAAGGAATACTGATTCACCCCCCCTCTCATTATTTCCAACAAAAACATCATATATATATATATACA
Organism: Pinus taeda; assembly: GCA_000404065.3. Taxonomy (NCBI): domain Eukaryota; kingdom Viridiplantae; phylum Streptophyta; class Pinopsida; order Pinales; family Pinaceae; genus Pinus; species Pinus taeda. Next base: position 184,545 of record APFE031602713.1, read on the forward strand.
ATTAGCCAATCAAAATATGGTCTGAATACCAAATCCATAACTTTTTGGAATTTGGAAGGGGCATGCTTGAGGCTGAATGGCATAACATTCCATTCATAATGTCCAGAGGGGACACTAAATGTTGTCTTGAACTGATCTTCTTCTTTGGTTGATACTTTCCAAAAGCCTGATTTCATATCAAATTTTGAAAATATTTTTGCCCCTGCAATTTTTTTTATAAGATTTCCCTTATGGGTGATTGGATAAGTATCATAAACCAAAACATTATTTAACAACATATAATTTATCACCCATCTAGGTACTCCTCTAATCTCTTCAGAAAGTTTATTTACATAGAAGCCATAACAATTCTAGGGACTATTTGATTCTCTTATCAATTTTCTCTTCAAAAGGTCTTGTATTTCTTTCTAGGAGATCTTTCTATATTCTTCATTCATGGGGATGGCTCTACTTTTACAGGGTTTTCCTTTATAATCTACCTTGTAGGGAAGTTCCACAAAGTATGTTTATGTGTTAGAAATCATTTGGTTCTTCTGCACAACATTATTTCTCTAATTGTCCCTTTAATCCTTCTATTTTTCTGATGATTTCACCTTGCTTCAATCCTTCTTCAATCTTCAGGTAGGACTTTAGATCCTTGAGCTCTTCTATACATTTTTCTATTTGTCCTAATTCTTGCATAGCTTAGACTATGGTCGAGATTCTTGGTGTTGATACAAAAGGAAATGTGCTAGCTTGCAAATATCCTTGTTGATTTGGAACATAAATAAAATATCCAGACTTGCCATCATCTAGTTTTGCTAATCCATGGGGTTCTACAGCTGCAAGGAATGGGCTTCCTAGGATTTTGTCTGTTGGAATACCCCCTATTGCAAATTTGATGTTTATGCAGTAATTTTCTAGGAAAAGGGTGGCTTTAGGGACTTCATATTGGAAATTGTGACTTCTTCTTTTGCCTTAACCCAGTGTTTTGCAAGAATTGAGGTTTTATTTAACAAATTTAGGTCATCTCTTGTGTGTAACAAAGCATTTAGAATAAATAATTCCCCTTGTACTTTGAATTTGAGCATGACTTGGAATGGTTGGTGCTGAACTGCCATGATTTTCATATTGCTTAATCCTAAGAAATTGTTTGCCTTGACCTCATAAATTTCCACACTGGTATTATTTTTGAAAAGAGGTTGTTCTTCTAATATATAATCTTCCTTCTTCTCTTTACCCTTTTCTATTTTGGAAACTTGAGTTCTAAGTTCACTAATCTCTTTCTTCAAAAAAATTATTTCATTGCTGACTTCATTTAATGTGAGTATTCTCTGCTTATTTTGTTGATGGTTTCTTTGGAATGATTTAGTGTTTTTCTCATATGAAGCATCAACAAAGAGGATCTTTGTGATAGTACCTTTTCTTGAAGGAGTTGAAGTAGACCCTTGATTTTTTATCATAGTCTACAGAAATGTATCCCTTAGCTTTTCTTTCATTTCTCCTTCAGGAAACATCTTAATTCCTGCCAGGACTTAGCTTCTTCATCAGCTGAAATATGTGCCATGCATATTTTTAATTTATGTTGTAAGGAAAATTCGTATTCAATGTTATATTCTGATTTTGACTTTGAGCTTCTGCAATGACATTCTTCTGAATCTGTACAGTCACAGCAGTCAGCAAGAAAGATTGCTTCATGATCATCTTTAGATTATGTGCCAAAATTACTAAAACTGGAAGTTTCTGTAGAATCACAACAATTTTGTCCCGTAATATGTATTTCTTCTTTGATATGAATATTTGGACAATTTTCAGTTTTATGTAATTTGGAATCACATTTATAGCACTCGATGTGGACTAAGGGTTTTCTTTCTTCTCTTTTTTTCCTATCATGTTGGTATTTTCTAGCATTTTCTTGGGACCTTTTCCCTCTATATAGTTTTTATTCTTCCCCTCGTGGACAATTATTTGAAGTATTTCCTTTTTTCGCACATAACCAACAGGTGAGCCTGTTCCAGGCTTCTTGTTTATGAGTCTTAAGATGAATATCTTGAGGACCATAATAGTGGGAATTTGGAATTATTTTGTAGTAGCCTTTTTCTTTTCTTATTCTTTGTGGTTTTGCAGGATGGTTCATTTTCATTTTTAAGATTTTCTTGAGGGCCTTCTTCACCCTCTTATTTTGTACAACATGTTCATCTATAGATAGACCATATTTGTTGCACATAGATCTATTGCCAAGTAGCCTGGACAATTTCTATATAGATTTATTCACCTTCATATTTGTGCATAGTCCAACCAAGGATTTTGTTATGGTACTATTATTTCCCCCCAAGTATAAGATTCATAGGGGTTTTGGAATACTTCTTGAATTTTCAAATAATCTACAAATTTAGAAGGCATAGTTGCAAGATACAATTGTTTCCATAAGAGATTATTTCTATATTTTACGTCATAGATTATTTGAATCCAATCTCTATGGAAGTCTTCATACTAGGACATTTTTTTACATTTGAGATTCATTAATATCAAAGAGTGTTTATCTGATATTTCTGATTCTGCACCACACCAGTGTTCAAGGATGAATGATGTCAAAGCTCCAATCATGTTATTTTGTGGATCCCCATTTTCATTATGTACAGCATCCCTTGCTTCATCTTTAACTATTTATTCTGCCATTTTATCTACCAATGCTGGAGAGGATTCTGTTTCCCACCATCTTCTGCATGCACTAGTAAAACATTGAATTAGCATTGATCCAAATGGATCCAAGAACACTCTCTAAAATTCTTGAAAACTGTTAAAATCATGCCAAAGATCCAAATAATCTCATATGAAGAACCATTAGGATGGCGGAAAACCACTATTGGGAGGCCAAAAACACATGAAAACCGTGAAAAACAGAGTATCAGAGGTTTGAACAAGTGAATGCACAGTAGCCGTCAGATCTGGCCGATCAATGGTCCAGATCTGATTGGAGAATCGCAATCGGTGGTGGTAATCAACAGATATCAGCGCAGACTACATAACACTTGCAACAGTGACCGGTGGAGTTAACTAGGACCATCGATCAAGCACGCAGATCGATGGCCCATGTTGTATCGCAAGATTGCTATTGGAGATTACAAGAGTGCTTACAATGGCACGGGGTTATCGCGATGTGCGATTGTGATATTGCAATCGGGGCTACAAAGGGGAGAGGGCATATACACATACACATCTGCAATCCAATGAATCGAACCCAGCAGTTATATAAATATTATTGCATAAGATTTGAGATCCACGAAAAAGGCATTTCCAATGTATTTTGCTATTTCGTTCATTAAACGAAATACAAGGGTTGAAGCACCGATGCGATAAGCTGGACCCAAAAGGGTTCCTTAAGGCTATTATATATTGGTTCAAGTCTAGAGAGAAGCCATTTCTAATGCATTTTCACAGTTTTAATGTATTTCTAAAATACAAAGGGGAACCCTAGAGCAGGGCCAAAGCGACTTGCGACAGTGATTGAGGACAAACCCAATAGGGGAATAGACCATATTTAAGGACTTTTGAAGTCCAAAATGAATTGGTTTTTGGCGGAATTTCACAGACACAAATGCGTTTTTCTATGTTAGCAGAAAATGACCGCATTCGGGATTCTGAAGGGTTTTAAGGGCCTGAGGCACTCTTACGTTGCAGAATAGGTGGCCACCACCCATTTAGGCATTATGCAATGATTGTGTAATGTTAGAAGAGGGATTCGAGCGGACAGAGGCTGGGGAGACTGGAAGCCGAGGAGTTGAAATGAACAGGTAGCGCGGTTTGGCCTTAAAGCCATAGAAAACAGAACACAGGGCAGGTAGTGCTGAGACAGAGCTAAGACAGAGACAGAGAATGATTAAGAGAGTCTGTGTACTCAAAGAAAGCTTGAGAGGTTCAAGCAAACTCTTATTGTTATATCTATTGTGTGTTAAGTCTCAAATTGAGCTGATATTGTTGTAAAAACTTTGCTTGAAGACATAATAGAGAGGCCACCACTGAAGGCTGGACTAGGAGATGTAGCCCAGGAGTATTAGGCGAACTCCTTATTAAACTTGTTGCGTTTTTATGTGTTTGTCTATTATAGTCCTTTACTGCTTCATAGTCTATGTATTTTGCAATCTGATTGACCCATTACATACAATAACATGGGAAAATCCATGCACATGAGTTTGTAATACCTTATTAATTGTCTTAGATCTCATTATCAAATCTAGTGGTATCAGAGCTTTAGGTTTACTAAGGTTAGACAAGCTTGTGATGGATTGGTGAATAATAAATAGATCAAATCTCAAAGCAGGAGAAGGAGAACTGGTTGAAACTAACCTAGAAATTGGTAGAGTTTATCCTAGGAGGAAAATGTAAAAAGAAAATCCCTTGGAGTCAGACTCTCAGTTCATGGACAGTTTCATGATCATGAGAGAGCCATGGTAGAAGAAATGTATCAAGAATTTAAGAAAGGTCGAAGTGAAGATTCTTCAACCTCCAAACAAGACAAAGGAACAAAAGAATCTCTTCTAGATGGCCATTCTGAAGGCAAAAGGAAAGGAAAAGGGGCTCCTCTATCCACACCTCTTGATAGCCCTTAAAATAAAAAGAAGAAAACATCTTTGATTAAATTAGATGTTAAATTTGATTTTCCAATATATGATGGAGAATTAAATGCAGAGAAGCTAGACAACTGGATTAGACAGATTGATGTGTATTGCAGGGTGCAGAACATCGATTCAGATAGGAGTAAAATTCAACTGGCCAGCCTACGCCTTGGAGGAACTGCCCTGGTATGGTGGGAAGGTAAGACATAAGCTGACTTGAAAAAGCATGGTAAAATTCTTTCTGTCTGGAGTGAATTTTTTTCTGCAATTAAAAAGCAATTCTATCCACTAGCTTATATGCAGCAAGCTATGATGAGTTGGCAAACTCTGCGCCAATTAAAGGGGAAAAGTGTACAAAGATACACCCAAGAATTTAGAAAAAGAGCTCTGACTCTAGGAATTTCTTTAGACTCACCAGAAACTTTGCTGAAGTATATAGGTGGTCTACACAACTATTTGAGGCACACCATTCTCGTGTTTAACCCTACTAGCATAGATGAGGTATCTTTTCAGGCTACCCATCTAGAGGTTAGAGGCAAGAATGTGAACTCGGAGATTGGGGGATCATCAAAACCCACTGCAAGCAAGAACAAGGAAAAGAGGAAGCAGAAATGGAAAGAGAGGAAGGAAAATGATGTACAAAAGGCCAAACCTTCATGCACTCACTACAAGAAGGATGGACATGATGATGAACATTGTTGGTCTTTGCATCAAGAGTTGAAACCCAAGAAGTTCAATGGCAAGAAGAAGAAGACTATTGCTGCTATACAGAAATATTTGGGGTCAAACTCAGGTGATGAAACAACAATCGTAGCCACAGGTATAAAAGGTAAAAATTTTGAAGCATCTACTAGTAATTCTGCACAAACTATTGATAGTGAAGAAAATGAGAGGAAAAGACATGAGTTTTTTCATATTAGAGTTATTTCCAAGCATCAAAAGATTGATACTTTGTTTGATAGTGGCTCACAGGTAAACTTAATTTCTGAAGCAATTGTAAAGAAGCTAGGATTACTAACCACACCTCACAAGAAGCCATATCCATTAGGTTGGGTATGTGATAA
>APFE031602713.1:190213-249809 GCA_000404065.3 Pinus taeda
TATATATATAAAACTAACTAGCATAATGTCTCTATAATGGACATGGAATTTCACCTTCGCTGGAGATTGTCAGAAACTCCGGTGGTAAATCTTTATTGAAAGAGAGGAATCGTTACACAAACCGTAGAAATCGAGTATGCAAAATCTCAAGGAAATCAAAGATCCCATTTGTTTGGAGTTTTCTGTAACAGTTGTGAAGATCCAATTGTTTGGAATTTTTCTTTATAAATTGTACAAGTCCAGTACCAGGAAGTGGGCTTTATATTATTCATTACTTGTAATAACACAACGGATAATTCGTATTAAAATTGTCTGGACATTACCTACGACAGAGGAGGATAACCACCGTACGGCAAACATGGAGCCTAACCTTCTTCGCTCGAAGTCGTCTTTGCATAAAATGGTAAATCTTTATAGGATTCCTTCGCTGGAAGTCGTCAATGCATAAAATGGTAATCTTTGTATAAACACAAGAAGTCGACTATGCAAAATGGCAAGGAAATCAAAGATCCCATTTCTTTGGAAATATTTATTGGACGGAAAAATCTTTGTATAAACACAAGAAGTCGACTATGCAAAATGGCAAGGAAATCAAAGATCCCATTTCTTTGGAAATATTTATTGGACGGAAAAATCTTTGTATAAACACAAGAAGTCGACTATGCAAAATGGCAAGGAAATCAAAGATCCCATTTCTTTGGAAATATTTATTGGACGGAAAAATCTTTGTATAAACACAAGAAGTCGACTATGCAAAATGGCAAGGAAATCAAAGATCCCATTTCTTTGGAAATATTTATTGGACGGAAAAATCTTTGTATAAACACAAGAAGTCGACTATGCAAAATGGCAAGGAAATCAAAGATCCCATTTCTTTGGAATTTTGCTTAGAAATTTAAATACTCACAGGTTGGGCAGCTCTATAAATAGGCGAGGGATGATAACCAAAATCTATATAGTTACAACAGGAAGCTAATTGCTAATGGCTTCTGTTTCTGTAACGCCGTTGGTTTCTGTAACGCCGTTGATCAGCTCCAAGAATCTTCGTTTGGCTTTCTGTCAACAACCTTCAAGTACTGGAATGTTAATAGCGAAGAAGCGTATGAGACCAATAATGAGAACCATGAGCGCTGATGCACAAAGACGCACAGGCAATCATCATTCCAACGTCTGGGACGATGATGTCATACATTCCCTGTCAACGTCATACGCGGTATTTGTCCTAATCTCATAATATTCGTTTAGAATTAATGTATGAATCGGTGTAAGGACTACATTAATTAATTAATGTTAAAATCCATCATTCATCGATCTCTGCAAGATAACATTATTGTACTGCATTGAAATGCGCCGTGATCAGGCACCTGCATATCATGAACGAGCTGAAACGCTTATTGAAGATATCAAACATCTGTTCTTGAGTCACATGAATGATAGCTGGAGTGATGGCGCCGATGATTTAATCAAACGTCTTCAGATGGTTGATATTATCGAATGTCTGGGAATTGATCGATATTTCCAAACGGAAATAAAAGTAGCTCTGGATTACGTTTACAGGTTAAGCAATTTGATTTACCATTTATAGGACTTGATTATTGTATGCACTTCTAGATTTCATTCATTGATCATTAAAACCTCACTTCTTCATGATGTGTAGTTGTTGGAACGAAAGGGGCATCGGGTCGGGATCAAGAGATTCACTCAGCAAAGATCTCGAATGTTCAACTTTGGGATTTCGGGCACTCAGAATGCATCGATACAACGTCTCTTCGGGTCAGATAGATTAAAATATACCCTTGATCTCATTTGTCAATTAAATAAAAATATTTAATGCTTCAGTTCTCACTGAATATCATGCATTCAACAAACAGATGTTTTTGAGAATTTGAAAGATGAAAACGGGGAGTTCTTCTGCAATTCCAGTCGTGAAAAAGGAAGAGCCGATAAAGAAGTGAGAAGCATGTTGTCATTATTCCGAGCTTCAAACATTTCGTTTCCCGGAGAGAAAGTGATGGAGGAGGCAAAGACATTCACAACACGGTATCTAACCCAAGTTTTAACAGGACACACTATAGCTGATGTCGATCAAAGCCTTAGGAGAGAGGTAAGTTGCAAACACCTTTTTCAACTTCTAGTATTGTATGAAAACTCTTCGCATCTGCAAATTTTTTATTTATTTTGTATGTTGTACCGTCTTAGCATCGGTCGGTACATATCTGACTTGGTTACTGTTCTCCAGGTGAAATATGCATTGGAATTTCCATGGCATTGCAGTGTGCCTAGATGGGAGGCTAGAAACTTTATCGAAATATATGAACAAAACTATTCATGGCTCAAGTACTAACCCTGTCCATAAGATCTCAGTTTCAAACGGTATAGGAAAATGAATCTTGAATTACTTTAAGTGTTCTCAATACACTAATCTATGTTCGCCATGCATTCTTTCAGGTCTAATAATATGAACCAGAAAATTTTAAAGTTGGCGAAATTGGACTTCAATATTTTGCAATGCACACATAAGAAAGAGATGCAACTTATCTCGAGGCGCTCTTGCATTTGGCATTTGCATTACCTAGGATGGGATAGATTATGTATCTAATCATTATGTAGAGATAGATTCCTTGTCAATTTAGTGACATGACCGGCTGCAATGCATACATTTATATTAGGTGGTGGGCAGAGTCATATCTGCCGAAGCCGAATTTCTATAGGAAACGTCATGTGGAACTTTACTTTTGGGCGGTTCTGAGCGCATTCTGTTGAAAATTGTAATTCCAACTGCGCGTGAGTGTTTCAGCGTGCAGCGATCCCAACAACCCCAGCGATTCAGCCCAGCGACTTCAGTGATGAGTAGTCAGCGACACAGGCAGGCAACTCAGCGATTCAGCGATGAGCGAACAGCTGATATCGCATCGGCATATCGCATCGGCGGAATAGAAATGGAGCTTTAAAAGTTGTTTTTACTATTTGCGATGCGCCGGACCCGATGAAGGAAATAATCTCTTTTTGATAAATTATCGGGTCCATATTATTTTCGCTATCGGCGAAAACCAAGTGGTCAGCTCTTTCCCATGCGATAAGCTCTCACCCGATATTGTGGACCCGACTGCTGTTCAACATTTTGGTTCATAATTTTTCGGGTCCGCAAGTGGCTCGTTTTATATATATTTTTATGCATATATTAAAATATATATATTGGTGGTATCGGCCATGTGGTGATCGGGATTTCGCAATCGGCAGAAACAATGGGTACACATATGTGTGGCATGCGATAAAGCCTGGACCCGATATAGTTCCAAAAGCATATTTTATAATGGGTGAAGTAAAAGCCTGGGAAAGGATTTTTGACGTGAAGTGTAAGTCCTCTTACTGCCATTTATCTCAGTAAGACAGTAAATGATATTTACTGTGGTTGGTATGGTGAAGTTTTAATTCTTCCTGACCGGGAGTATGGGCATAGAAAAATATCGGTGAAACCATTTAATTTCCACTGTCTTCTTTTTACGGCAGTATGGAGATGCTAGTACTTTTCCCCAGCTATCATGCATACATGTAATCGTCTTGTGTTGACAATGTATATTGTGAAATACGCATAGCAGTGCCAAGCATGAATGTAATGGCGAAATATGCACAGCAGTGCGAAGCATAAGTGAGAGCAATGGAGAAATAAGTACAGCAGTGCGAAGCAAAGAGAGAAGGGAATGCACAGGAGTGTGCATGAATATTTTTATGGGTTGAAATGTTTGATAAGAAAATGGTAAAACGCAGCAGCAGCGTAAAAACCTTTTCTTGGGTAATGTAAGAATTGTAAAAAGAATGCACAGAGAAGCAGTGAAGTGAATGAAGAAAACCAGGGGGCAGTTTTGGTTTCAAAACCATGAATAGTTTCACACAGCAGTGAAAAGGTAAATCTGTAAATCCCTGTAATTTTTGTTTTCACACAGCAGTGAATGTAAATGAAATATTTACACACAGTGGTGTAAAATTTCAAAGGAGGCAGAGTAATCTTTGCTGTAATGTTTTGGTGAATCCCTCTGAGTGAAAGAGGATGAATGTAATGTTTTGATGAATCCCTCTAAGTGAAAGAGGATGAATATGTCTTAGTAATTTCTCAGGTGAAAACAGAGTTATGGTTGAATGTTGTTTTTGGTAAATCCCTCTCAGGAAAGAGGATGAATGTATATCAGTCATTTTATTTTAATGAATAGAGATCTTTTATGGTGGCGAAATACTTTGTTCTCAGCATTTTTTTTAAAAAGGGTCCTCTGTGCAAAAAGATCCTGGAGCAAAGGAAAACAGAGCATAGCCTCTGTGTGCATAATGTTTGGTTTTGGTATTTCCCATTGAACAAAAATACCCAACAGTGGTATCAGAGCCAGTCCAGGCTCTTTGATGGTGACAGAGCAGGTTCATGCTCTTTGAAGTGTCAAAGAAGCTGAAGGAAAGACCCTTGTTGCAGCAGTAGTAAAGCTTCTCCAGCTGTGTGAAGTTTCAGCCAAAGGGATTCAGGTATTTCTCAAGTTTTTGAGTTGCTGTTGAAGAAACAGTGAGTCATTTTAAAAAACACAGTCAGGGATTTTAAAAATAGTTAAGAATGGCAAGGTCAAAGAAGAAAGTGTCCAAATCCCCTAAGGTTGTGTCTCCCTCCTCTGTTAAAATAGAAGGCAATCTATTTGAAAACATTTTATTTGAGGCTCCAAGGTTCAATGGAAACTTTGATATGTGGGAAATAAATCAGGGCTTTCTTAAAGTCTGAAGGCATTGAAGTTTGGGAATCAGTGATTGATGATAGTAAGATGGATGAAGAATCCAAGGAGTACAATGCAAAGGCAGCAAAGATAATCATGGATGGTTTGCCTGATTCTGTAAAGAAGAATCTAGGAAAATATTCATCAGCAAAGGATATATGGGACAGAGTGCATGAGGTTCATGCAAAGGGAGCACTGACCATGATCATGAATCAAGAAGGAAATTCTGAACCCATCATAGAAGCTGAAAATGAGAAGGTTGACCTCATCAAGCTTCAAGTGCAAGAAAGGGATGAAGAGCTTGCCAAGCTTAAGAAGGAACTTGATGAAAGCAAAAGGAAGCATCATGAAGAAGTCATATCCATGAAAAATCAGTTGAATAAAGCAAAGAAGCAGGAAGATGCCTTGTCAAGTCAACTTGAACAAAGGCACAAGAGAGTGAACAAACTTGTAGAAGAGATTGGACAGTACAAGGTAGAGGTATCCTCCCTTAAGTCTGAGCTACAAGAAGCCAAGAAGCAGGCACAAGAAGCTGAAAAGAAAATGGAGAGCAATCAAGCAGAAATCTCCAAAATGAAGTCAGATATAATCTCTCTTAAAATAGCAGTAGCTGAAGCTACTCGTAGCAAGGAAGAAACTGAGGAACAACTTGCAAAGAAGAATACTAAGTGTGAAAGATTGGAAGAAGAGATTGTCCTCCTCAGGAAAAAGGTTGAAGGGATGAACAAAATCATGAAGAGTTCTCAAGCTTTGGATGACATGCTCAACTATCACAGATCTCCATCTGCTAAATCAGGACTTGGGTATGTAGGCGAATCCTCAAACAAGGATGTAAATGCTTTAAGCGAAGGATATGTGAAGAAGCCAGAAAGAAATGGTGATGCTCCTAGTTCCAGCAAAGGCAAGGAGAAAAATGAAGGCTGCAATAGAAGAAATCCTGCTCCAAGTAGAAAACCAGCTCCAAGAAGAAATGTATCTTTTGGCAAAAAGGTAAGAGGCAATGGTGATCATCAAAGGATCTCAAGGCAGCAAGGCTTCGGAAGTACATCAAGGAAACCTCCATCTCCCAGTTACCAAAGTTCATTTTTTGGTTATTGTTATTCTTGCTCAAACTTTGGTCATATGGCAAAAGACTGTAGAGCATTTCATGGAGATAGATGTTGTGGTCCCCGACAATCTCCAAGAAATAATTTCATAAGAAGAAATCATGAATTTTTATTCATGAAAAATGTTGAATGTTTCAAGTGTCATGACATTGGGCATATGGCACGAGATTGTAACTTGACATGGGCTCTTACACAAGCTAGACCCATGCAAAAGAAGAAAGTTACACAAGTATGGAGAAGAAAGGAAAGGCAATCTGAAAATCCCTTGAACTTCCCAATGGATCTAAATTTGTTTTGAGAAGAGTCTGCCAAAAGAAGACAAGCACACATTAAAGGGGAGCTTGTAATTTTTTTTTTTTTTTGCTGAACTATCTTAACAGTCACTCTTTGATGAAGACCTTTTATAAGGGAAAAATATGAAGTTAAATCTGCCATAAAAGCAGAGAAGAAAAAGGAGCAGCGCTCAAATGTGAAGTGTAGCAGCGCAATAAGAAAAGTATGCAAAGAATGGAGACCCTCACAACAGTGAGAAGATAGAACATAAAACAGCAGTTTTTGAATTTTTTTTGTTATGGAGCAGCATGCAAAGAAATGCATAAAGAGAAACAGGGACAACAGATTTTTAATGCACATAGGTGAATGATAATGTGTGGCAGCAGAAAAATGAAAGGAACTGCACAGCAGTGCATTGTGTAAAAAAAAAATGAATGAAGACTAAGATTGTGTGAAGCAAGGGTGTAAAAAGAAAAGGCAGCAGCCCGTGTTAATTTTTGTTGTGTGGAGAATGCAGCGCCAAACAGCGTGAGAATGATTTCTCTCTATGTGCAAGTAATGGAGAGTAAAGAGTTAGTGTATGGGCACACAGCAGTATGATGAAACAAAGGCAGCCACAGTACAAATTGTAGAGACAACGCAGCAGCAAATAAAAACCCAGGGATGACAGAGTCTATGGTTATGGGTATGGACAGCAGTGCATAAGAAAAGGCAGCAGCGTGATGGCAAGAAGGAGAAGCACAGTAGTGCGAAGAAAATGAAACCAGAACTAAGAGAGAGTGAATAAATGTGTTTTTACACAGCAATGCAAATAAGAAAATGCAGCAGCATGAAGTTTTTGTTGAAGAAATGAAAGGTAATGGACAACAGCAAACGTAAAAGAATTTTTTCCTTTACAGCAGTAAATGTAAGTATAGTGAATGTGTTGTTCATTGAATTGAAATACGACATATGCAAGAGCAGTGAATGTAAGAAATGTTTACACACAGCAGTGTAAATTTGTAAGGTGGGACAAAGTAATTGTTCCAGAAAAGACAGAGTATTCTGTCTTTGAAGAATGCACAGCAATGCAGAGTTTGCAAAGAAATGTAAGTGAAGTGCAGCAACACAACAGCATGTGTAGACACAGCAGTATGGGGTAGACGCAACAAAGAAGATGGCACAACAGTGCAGCAGAGAATATGCAGCAGCATAAAAGAACAATGTAATGAGTATGCACAACAGTGCAATGAATGTTTTGTTTTGAAACTGTATCTAAAGCAGTATTTGGCAGTAATCCCTCCGTGAGAGGAAGTGAAGTTCTTAGTGAATCCCTCTGTTAAAGAGGAAGATGCTTTTCAGCACAATGTCATGATAAATCCCTTTGTCAAGAGGAAGATGTTTTTTTAGCATACACATGATAAATCCCTCTATCAAGAGGATGATGCTTTTCAATATAGTCACAGATGAATCCCTCTGTCAAGAGGAAGGTGTTCTTCAGCACATTGTTATGGTGAATCCCTCTGTCATGAGGAAGATGCTCTTAAGCACAGTTTCAGGTTAATCCCTCTATTAAGAGGAAGACTATTTTGTTGTTTGTGGAACTGCATCATAAGCAGTTGGTGAATCCCTCTATGTGAGGAAGTGTCTGGGTATGACCGAATGCCTAGCAATTGAAATTAAAGGGGAGTGTTGAATTTGTAATTTCAACCGCGCGCGGGAAACCACAGCAGCAAACCAGAAAACCGCCGGTAAGTATATCGCACCACTCTTTGGCATAAAGTGGTTTCCGGACAAACGACTCCGATACAATTTAGGGCTGACACGTGGATTGGGGTGACATCAACCTCTGACATTTATCGGACGATAAATGTCGGTCAAAACTGGGCACGCGATACTCGTTTGATCTGGTCCTCCATCCTCCGCCGTCTGATCGCAAGGGAGGTTCTCCGCTGTTTATTTCTCCAAAGTACATACGGGCCCTGCTAAAATTAAATGCTGCGTGGAGTAATACTATTGACCATACCCTATGTTAATGAACTGACATGGTTTTTAGGTAATGTATTTAATGTTTTTACGGCGCGTAATATTTATTTTATACGGAAGTATGGGGGTATGTAATTTTTATTAAATTGCATATGAATCGTATGATATATGTTTTTGTATGAGAGTTGACTTCATGTTATGTGGGATTGCACACGGGGAGGAGAAGAACAGGGTTCGCAGCAGCGAATATGTTTTTGTATGAGAGTTGACTTCATGTTATGTGGGATTGCACACGGGGAGGAGAAGAACAGGGTTCGCAGCAGCGAATGAAAACCAGGGGAACGCACAAAAGTGTGTATGAATTTTTTTTTGGTTGAAATGTAATGTTAGGAAATGGTTTTTTTGGGTTGAAATGTAATGTTAGGAAATGGTAAAATGCACAGCTCGTAAAAATGAGACTGAGTCTATTGTAATAGAACGCACAGCAGTGCAGGAGAAGGCCGAGAGCTGAAAGAAGAAAACCAAGGGAAGTATGTAAAACCATGAATTGTTTCACAGCAGTGAAAAGGTAAAACTGTAAATCCCTGTGATTTTTGTTTTCACACAGTAGTGAATGTAAATGAAATTTTTACACACAGTGGTGTAAAATTTCAAAGGAGACAAAGTAATTTTTTTTGTAATGTTTTGGTGAATCTCTCTGAGTGAAAGAGGATGAATATGTATTAGTAATTTTGTTTTAATGAATAGAAATCATTTTATGGTGGTGAAATACTATGTTCAGTAAATTTTTTTAAGGCTTCTCTGTGCACAAAAGATCCTGAAATAGAGAAATAAAACAGAGCATTGACTCTGTGTTCAGTTAATGTTTGGTTTTGGTATTTTCCCATTGCGAAGATTCCCAACATAACGGTGTTCCATCATGAATCGAGCCTCCTGATCATCGTCTTTGAGAGGACTGAAGTTAGTCATTGCATCTCAACAGATGCCTCTCCGCATGCATGGTCCTTCAACCTCAAACCTGTCAAAGGCCTTGTACTAAACGTGAGTTCCACCTTGTTTTTGGTGCCCTGATATGGGATTGAACACAGCCTCGGGATCCCATTGAGTGGAGTGTGGAGGTGGCTTCGCACTCACCACAATGAAATGAAAGTCACTTCCACACTCTGCATTCTCCTTTGACTTTGGAATTTGGATACGAGATACATGGGGTTTCACTTGTTTGGGGACGCTTTTTTAGAACAAAATATTTACTTTAAAGGTTCAAAATATTTTTATGATATTCATGTAACAAAATGAATAAATTAAACATGGAATTGCAACAAACTATGGATTAATTTCTTTGAGTGCTTTATTATGTAACCAAAATTTTCCTGTATATGAAATGAAATGCCATAATATATGTAGCCTTTATTAACCAGTTAATGACAATAGCAGTGAACGTATATGAAAGCGATGGTAATTCAAGGATATTGTGCGGAGTGTGGAGGATGGTAATTCAAGGATCGGAAGTGATGGTAATTCAAAAATATTATGTGGAGTGCGAATGGTAGTAATTTATGTAAAAACTCTGTTGTTATGTTTTGGTTAGTCTGTGTATGATGCAGCGGTAGGGCGGGTTGGTTTAGATTATCATGATCCATTGCGACCCCAGTGACGGCAGTTATAGTTTCGACAGCTGTTAGCGTTGTTAAAAGAAGGTCCATAACATTTCTAAAAAGAATTAGCCTCTCTTATTTTTAAATAAAATTTAAAAAAAACCATAATATTTCTAAAAAAAACTAACCTTTCCTATTTTTAAACAAAATTTATAATGTCAAATACAAACCCTCACAAAGATGCAAAAACTATGTTATTAGGCTTATCATTTTAGTTAATCCTTGTTCGCTAAGGAAATTTATAAAGTCAAAATATTATTAAATAATTAAAAAGTATAATATAATTAATTAATAAATTGAAAAAAGAAACAACATAAAGCCTAAATCCAAATTGCTAGGACACACATCACTTTGTCAATCGATGGTTGAATGGCTCGAATTGTGTTCAGAGTTGGCATTGCTTTATTTCGAATCCATGGGCATGTCGTTGTCAAGCTATACGATCGGAAATGACTCAGACTTTATTATTCTTTCTCCCTCCCTTGTATCCCCCACCGTTGGCGGTTGATGTACTTACTACATAGATTAGATTTGTTATTAACCTCTGTAATTAAAGTATGAGTACAAAGTATAGTGGTAAGTGCCGCTTTAGAACAAATTATGTTTTTTTTTTTTTACCAATTAGAAAATATCTATTTAAAAGAAATAGTGTTATAATTATCAAATATTTAATCTAATATTTATATATTTCAAAGCTATTGTAAAACCATAAAATAATGATTACTCAAAAGTTAGTTATTGAGTGGATGAAAACACTCTAGGGTTTTCACTTTTTTTAGAGGTGGCATGTAATGGCTACTTTTATCCTTCTTTCAAAAAGATGTGTTACAAGTAGCACTATTTTTCTTTTTGGAGTTAAAATTACAACCTTGTGCTACCATGGTCTTAACTTCCATGTTCATTCTTCAAAACTCCATGCAACATTTATCGAATACATTGAGTTGTGATCAAATACACTACTTGAATTTTGCGACTCCAAAATAAGATTTCTTAAATGATAATAAAGCACTTTGCTTAAGTCACTTCTAAATTCCATGATTTCAACAAAAACTACATAAGAGCACTAAATGTTTACAAGTAAGACAACTTACCATCGTCATGGATGTTGCTCCTTTGATCAATCTATCAATTTTGTAGAAGGTTTATGGATGGAAATGTGTATGGCATTTTTAATATTGCTTGACATTTTGGGTGGACACTCCACCCATCATCAAGGAACAGAGTAGAATGATGAATGTGAGTTCTAAGGAGCCTTTAATTGATAAGAAATAAATTAGTCATTGGAGTGGTAATAATTTAATCAATGTAGTCATTATAAGTCAAGTCAAAAGATCAAATAATTCATAAGAAATAAAGAATAGAATTATTTAAATAATTAAAATAAATGAGGAGTAAAATCAAAAGGAGTGAAAAAATGGGGAAAGCAAAGGATAAAAATTAGAGGTACTCAAGAATTAAGGAAGAAAATAAGAGCCGAAGAAAAGGGAAGAAAATGAGGCTATGAAAATTCAAAATATGAAAAAGGATGAAAACCAAATTAGAAAAAAGTTGAAGTTGGATTAAATTACAAGGGATAAATTGATCAAGATAAATTAAATAAATATGGAAAGGAATATTTGATCAGGATAATGAAAAGAGAAGGAGAGAAAGGGGGAAGAAAGGGAACGAGATTTAATTTAATGAGAAATTTGATGGATAGCACGCTTCCATGATTGGCTCAATTTAAATCCATCTTCTCTATTGAAATTACTAGGGTGCTTCTCAATTTCGAAAGATTCTCTAATTATACGAGTTTTGTAAAAAGAAACAAGGGCTAAAATTTTTTATTGGTCAGAACAAATAAGGTGATTTGAATTAAAAGAGTGTTCAGCAATGACTAACTTTCATAAATGGAGATGGTTCATATCAGCTATATGCTCCTTTAGGTGGGCTTTGAAGGGATGGCATGTTTGGCCAATATAAGACTTCCCACATGAATAGGGAATTTGGTAGACCCCTAAACACAGCATGGGTTAGGACTTATATTTGGTTAATCAGAAAATCAGCTATAAAGTTTTTTTAGCTCTGAAGGTGGTTTTAATATTCCTTTTTGATAAGATTTTAAAAATGAGGTCAGTGATCCATTTAATATAAGGAAGAGTACCTCGGCCTTGGGGAGGAGAGGGGGAAACAAAGGGGGATTTGGGATTGGAGACATAATGAAAGGATTTACGAATTTGAGATGAGGTATAGCCATTGGCTTTGAAAGCTCGGAAAAGGTGGCCTTTTTCCGAGGGAAGGAATTGAGGAATAGCTATTTTAAGGGCTTGAGAGATTAGAGTTTTGAGAATAGCCGATTTTAGGGATGGTGGTAGTGAGAATGGGCATGGAGATACTGATCAATGTGGGTATTTTTGCGGTAGAATTGATGGGTTAAGGAACCATCAAGTTGGTAGGAAATAAGGACATCAAGGAAGGGGAGGCACTTGTCATATTCAATCTCCACGGTGAATTGAATACAAGGGAAATTATTGTTGGGATGAGAAAGACAGGAATTACACACAATCATGTTGTGTTGCCAAATGAAAAAATTGTCATTGACAAACTGGAACCAATATTTTGGCTTTTGATGTTAAGAGTCGTGAGGTTTGGTTTCAAAGTATTCCATGAAGATGTTAGTGATGACACGAGATATGGATGAACCCATTGTCGTACCTTCAGTTTGCTCATAAATGGTGCCTTTGAAATAAAAGCAAGTAGATGAGAGGCAAAGTTTAACAAGGTTCAGAGTTTCATAATCAATAACCTTAGAGTTCAAATCAATGGCTTCAAGAACTAGGATTTTAGTGAATAGAGACACAATGTCAAAGATAACTAAGATATAGTGATCATCAACATGGATATCTTTGGTTTTAAGAATAAAATCAATAGAATATTTAATGTAAGAGGGGGAGCATCCCACAAATTGTTGAAGCTTAGAGGCTAGGTACCGGCCAAGAGCATGGTTCGGAGCCCCAATGGCACTAATAATGGGTCTAAGGGGGACCCTGAATTTGTGAATCTTTGGAACCCCATAGATTTCGGGAGTTTGGGGAGTATGGGGAATAAGTTGATGTTGAATGCGGGTTTATATAGAAGAGGTTTTAATGGTTTTAGTGACAAGTTGGGTGATGGAATTGATGGGGTTTTTGGGGAGGATTTTAAATGAATTTGAAGAAATAAGATCAAGAAACTTAAATTCATAGTCAAAAGAGTTCATGATGACAATGGAATTTCCTTTTTATGCCTTAAGGACAAGGATGTTAGGGTTATAAGTTAGAGGCATAATGGCTTGGACTTCATCTTCGGATAAATTAGGTTTCAAAGGTTTCACCCTCTTAAGAACACTACCACATTCTTGACGAATTTCCTCAACAACATCAGCCAATAGGTTTTGGAGTACAAGCTTAATGGAGCAGAGAATCTTTTCTTTGGGGATTCAGTGAGGGGTTAAGGATAAATTAAACCATTTCTCCAAGAGATGAAGGGAAGAGGGATCAAGATCGATGGAGGAAATATTAATCACATATGCAGGTCTAGAGCTAATAGGGTGATGAAGTGAAGGGATAGGGGGAGAAGAAGAATCTGGAGAAGAATTAGGCCTATGACAATTCATGGTGGGATAATTGTGATGATTGTTGATTTGGTCATTTCCTTGTTCATTTGCATCCATAATTCCATCATTGATTGTTTGAATCTCTTCTTCAAGAGTTTAATTCTCTTCAATTCCATTGAGCATTTGCCACTACTCATTTCTAGTTTCATCCAAATGCTATGTTATCCCATGCATAGTAAATCTTTGGTTGATTTCTTATAGTGGTCTCATCTTTCTTGTTTGAATTTTCTACCTTCTTTACAACAAGTTCATTGATCTCATTTAACTTTTTGACCTCCTGTGCAGTAAGCTCATTGTTTTCATTTTATCCTTCCACCTTATTTATTACAACTTCATCCTCTAAGCCCTATGATCCAACATTTTGTTGCCTCTTTTAATCAACTAAGACATTGAAATATACAAAACCTTGTCCCTCATCATTCACATTCTCAAACCTATCAAGCTCAAGCATAACAAACTTGCAATTCCATAACCAATTTTTGGCATGACATGGTTTGGGGAAAAATGTTCAAGATGTAGTCGAATCCAATGTAATCGAGACCAATGGATGATGTAGGGTGTACCAATGGTCATAGGATCTAACGCAATGGTGATGGAGGGGTAGATAAACAATGAGTAATTGATAGTCACCAACATATCTAAACAAAATGTCACATCAAGATATACACTAGTAAGAGAAAATGCCTTGTAGTAAAATAACGCTTTTACAAAGTATGGAAATTATGGGCCTTACAAAATATTATATATATTTCTTAATTTAAATATTTTTGGGTGTTAATATTACTTCCTACAAGCCTCAACACTTACTTTTCAAACCAGGGGTCGTACACTTCGAGGCACAACACAGTCAATGCTAAGAGAATCTGGCTAATCTTATAAGAAAACCAATCCTACCTCCAAACCAAATCATTAATCTTTTGGGTTCTGAAAAAGGATGAAAATCTTAATCTTCAAT
Organism: Pinus taeda; assembly: GCA_000404065.3. NCBI lineage: Eukaryota > Viridiplantae > Streptophyta > Pinopsida > Pinales > Pinaceae > Pinus > Pinus taeda. The sequence goes on from APFE031602713.1 coordinate 204,550, forward strand.
TCCTACACTACTGTGATGGAAACTTCTAAAAACACCTTAATCAATTTGGACACTAGCTACCTTGCTCGCAGACACTTCAAACAAACTGAGATTGCAAATTAAATAAAATCCTCAAAATGATCATAGGCATCAATCCCAATAACTCAAAAGAGTGTTTAAACAAATCACATAGGTTACCAAAACATTCCTACACTATATAAACTTTCACTCTTCTATTGACCCAATTATTGTACTAGTCACACTTTGTTATATTGTTACCAATATTTTCACACTTCCCCTTCATGCACTGTGTATTCGTAAATATAATGATCCTGATGTGTTTAGGAAGCACACAAGGAAAATAAACTCACTTTGTTTCACCTTCACAAGCCAAAAAGATTACCCAAATCAAAGAATCAGAACTAAAATAAATATCTATGAAATGAACCAATCGAATAAAAATGGAAACCAAGTTTTAGAAAACATATAATCATGAACTAAAGATTGTTTCTTCAATCAAGACCTTTTCATGCTAGCTTATACCAAGACACAAAATTTCACTCATGCATCAATTAAACAAGTCTCAATATAAAACATGACATGTTCCTCCGATCATACCAAAAAAAGAGTTGAATCACACTCTTTAATATTTAGTGATAGAGGCATTCAAACATTCACATGTATCATGACTCTTTTTTTATTCAAAACGATGTAGCACAATATCAATAAACAAGCCTTCAAGAAGACAAGATACGAGAGACATATTCCTGCACTAACACACAATGAAGTTGAACAGATCTTGTATCATCACAAAACCCTGAGATTTGGTCGCTTCAATGTTGTTTACTTCGTAGCACAAGATCAGATCAAGTTACCCTTTGTTGAATATTCAAGATAAAACAAAAGTTTTAAGAGCGTAACCCTACCAAAACACTAATATTCAATCGTTCAATATTTTAATCAAACCCCTAGAGAAACAAGTTCACTCCAATTTATCAAAGAATAAGAAACATATGAGAGCCACTTCAAAGTTCTCTTCTCAGATCCTAAAATACATATGGCTATATATAATAAAACATAGGTTCAAGTATCAAAGCTCTTTAGATCCAAAATCAAACCCCAGTCTGTATAGATCCAAGACTCAATGTTCTCAATCAAAAGGAATATAACCAGATATTTAAAGGAAAAATCAAGAGTTAGAAAAGAAGAAATTTATATGCAACAAAATTCAAATGCCTACACTATTAGAGAAATCTTCAAAAAACATAGTACTTTTTTACCAAATATGGGTTAACTATGCTTCAAACCACGCACTCTTAATAGCTTCAGGAAAACAAAAATTTTAAAAGTGGCATACAGATACCATACCAGTCTTCCAAAAGATACAACACAAGATTTATATACTTGCACACCACGATATCGTATCAAAATAAAATAAAAACCACACAATGCTAGCTATCAAAGGGTCAACGAGTTAGGTTGGTTGGGCCCTGACCAACCAGCTCATGCCCTTTTGGAAGAGAAGATGAACTACAAAGTTACACAAATCATTAATAAGATCTAATTGAAATAGAAAAGGACCCCGGCATTGATGCTCTTTATATTAAAGAAATCTCAGTCGTAGTACATCAAGAGCTCAGTAGTCTAACTCTAGATAGATCTAGGTGATACAAAGATCTCAAACTTAATGGTATACAAAATGACAGTATCGCTAACCTATTACTCCCATGACTTGATATATATAGACTTTTACAGTGAATACATGGCCATAGTGAGCCATCCTATACAGAAACAAAATAGAAAATGATTGGTAATAAGCTCCTAAAAATAGATCTTCAAACAAGTTGTCACTAGTCAATGAGATCCACTTCCATCTCATATTGGCTTCATTTAAAAAAGAGGTTGTAAACTGCAAGTTGTCCACTAAAGACTAGGAGTGATGAGCATGCCTTTTTTTCCTCAAGAAAAACGAAAATCTCTTGACAACTCACTTGACTTCCAACTAATCCTTTTGTCCAACTTTCCATACTTCTAGCTAGTGCAGGAATCCTTTAGTCTAGTGCAAGAATCCCAAGATAAAAAATAGTTGCCTCCTGTTGTAACACATTCACTCCATAATAGATTAATGACTAATTAAATACAAAATACCTTAGGATAAGATCAGATGTAAGCATTTAGTCATTAAATATTAATATATTAACCTTTTTGTAAAGATAATAAAATTTATACCCACATCCTCATAAATACAACAATAGAAACTAGAATGTGTGCATGAAGGTCTTTTGGGATTGTAGAACAGAGGGTAAAATAGGGTTAGGTGGGTAAAAACTAATACAATCTTGGGGTCTGACATCCCCCCCAGCCTGATTTTGTTGTGTTTCCCCACACAACCAAGAATATTGACCTTTTGCAAAAAACGATACTTTAGATTCATTTCCATTATTTGTGAATCTAAATATTGGTCTCGGAGCTTGTGCCTTGAACCTTTTTCAGCTTCATTTTAAACCTCCAAGCTCTAATCTTCATGTATGTTGCATGAATCCTCCACTTCCTTGTTCTCTTAACCGCGTTGCCTCTATGATCAGTGCTTCATTCTTGGATAAAAATGATGTATTTTGTGACTTGAGATGCTGATCCAAAACTTTTGATTCCCTAGTTTTTCGCTTCAGTAACTGCACTTCCTTTTCTTTCTTAGTTTTCCTTATCATAAAGACAAGAGGATCTAAGTCCTTTTGTTCTTCCAGACTTTCATGTCTCTTATTACTAACAGAAGTATCCATGGTGGTTGCTACATCCACAAGAATGGAAAGATTTTCTTTGTTGGTTGCATTCTTTTTATCATGAACTGACACACTATCATTGATCACACCCTTATCTTTTTTGTTTGCAAGACCATCTTATGAAGTATTCTCCTTACTAGGACTTTGTTATTTTTATGGAGCTGAATTTTCCTATAATAACACTATCTCCATGAAAGGTTCATCCTCAAGTAGGTTTTCATTTGTCTGCATCTTCTCAGAAGAAGAGACATGTCTGTTCTTTAACAACCCTCTCGTTATCCTTCGGGGTGGTTTTGACGCCACAACTTTAGACAATATACTCTTCTTCACCTTCTTTCATTTTTCAAATTCTCCCTATTGTTTTTCTTCCTAAGACTGAGTAGGCTTGGAACCACATTTAGACCCTCTAATTTTGACTATGAACCCTTCCTTAAGTTGGTCCTAAATGTCAATAATGTATCTCACACTCCCAACTATTGCAATGCAAAAAATTCTTCCCAAGTGGAGCCTTTTTTTTTCAATTCCTCACTAACCAGTATATTAATTAATCCATAATGGCAAAGCTTGTACTCTGCCTGGGTTTCAGAGCTTTTCTGAAACCCTCTAGCCATTTTAGCTAAATTGTTCAACATGAAGTATGGAAAGTTAATAGACTGACCAGATTCAAAATGCATTAAAAGGTGTACATGATATAGGAAATTTTATGAATATCGTCCCTCACAAGTGAGGAACTTCTACAATATGAAAATCAAATTCCTCCACTTCTCAATCATCTGGTTTCTAGGAACTCCCTTCTTCCAGTCAACTTGGCACTCTGCGTCCACCAAAAACCTACACCAAACTCCGTTTTTCACCTCTGTTTTTTTAAACCATTGTTCTCCAGTGCAAGGAAACTTTGTTGCCTGTGAAATACATTCTTCTGACAATTCAAATGCCAACGTGTCAATGGTAACCATATTACCATCGAATCCCTTTGCAAACACCCTGGAAACAGCCAAATCGAACCCATTAAATTTCTATAAGAAAGGAAGCCACCCTACTTCCTACAAAATGGGGAGACTAGACTCATAATTTTTTAGTTCCTTCCATTTCCTTGATTTCCAATGGCTTTATCCTTACTGTGACATGATGCTTGTGATATCTCTACAACTAGAGGCACAATTCTATGATCGAAACCTTGAATTCACAATTCTCTGTTATCACAAGTTGAAGAGTGCAGGAAGATGTTCTTCTATTATAACGCATAGTCCATGCAACCAATAAAACAGTATTAATAATTTGAACTTAGTGTCTACACCTCCACCCAAGAATCCAAGTCCCAATTTTCATTAATAACAATCATAATCCACAAGGTATGGGAATCAGTTAAGGGTGATGAAATTAGGTTAGATTTCGAATGGTGAAAAGGTAATGATTTAGATATGCACAATTATATGGCAAATGATAATGATCACAACAGTCATCATATCAAGGATTAGCTTTAGAAATGATACGTGAGAGCTCTTATGATCATGATGACATAAAATGGATAGGGATCGATCTCCATTCCACACTTTAGTTCTACTAATTGTGTTACATGGAATATGAAAATAAATTTGTTTATTAAGATAAAAAGTTGAATAGAATAGTATTATATATATATTTATATATTATGAATGACATGATAATCATCCTAGTACCACTAAGGACCTCTTATCAATAATAGCCATATCACTAAAAATGAAGGCAATCGACACTTGTTCTTTTTAACTGAACATAAACCATCATATATAAAACTTGACCTTATGTTCTCAATCCATAAAATTTACAAGAGGAATATTCACATAGACATTAAACAAAATGAACTGAGATTTTTTGCACTTCTATCCTTTTAAGGGGGTTCCTACACTAAGGAACCATTCCTACACTAAAGAGTTGTTCCTGTACTTGAAACAAAAATATCCTTTCATGCCCGAACTGACTAAGAAAAATGGTGATTGTTGGTTGATCATTTCGTATTAGATTGGGACTGACAATTGTTTTCTGTGTTGGACCAATTCTTATACAAAATTGGGCTCTTTATGCATTACAAAACTCTCAATGCCGAGTTGAATGTTTCCATCTTTAACACTTTGCTCTGAGTCACATAGAGTTTTCAAGAAAATTATCAGAGCTTAGGAGCATAGGGAATAAGGAAGAGGAGATGGGAATGCTTTTAAAGAAAGGGAGGGGATATTATCAGGGACATACATAAATAAAAACAAAATAGAGTAAAAATACTAAGATGGGGTAAAATAGAAAAAGGGACAGGGAATACAATTTCAGGGGTAAAAAGAGGGAAACAAAGAATAGGTACAAGGAATCAATTTAGAAGAATAGGTAGGGTATATATATATATATATATGGAAAAATAAATAATTAAGAGGGATCACAGAAGCAAGAAAGGAGGAAAGATAGAGTACTCAATTCTTGAATGATGATGTATCTATCAAGATAATGCTATGACCTATAAGAACAATTAACTCAGCGGGATTTCCATGTTGCTTGCATACAAATTAAGCATGTGGGCGAGCCTTGAACTTTGATAAGGGTTGTATTTCCATTGGTTATTTTCTGTTGCCACCAGAAGTTGCCTGTAGAAACCTGCTTCTTCTCAGAGATAGGTTAGTCATGCATAAAAATTCAAGAAGAAATCCCATTTTATTTATAATAAAAAAAAAGAGTTTGTCTGCTAGTGACCTGGTTTTCCAGTAGACCCTTACACAACTATGCCTTCACAGTTATGCATTATTATTTTTTTCCTTTTTCTTTTTTTTATTTTATTTTTATTTTTTATTGTTATTTGTTTTATATATTTTTCTATTATTTTTCTCTTTTTTTTTAATTCAAAGGAAAAGAGATCATAAAATACTCATAGTGGGTCAGGTATCAAAAATACTCACAGCAAGTCAGGTATCATCTCTACCCACCATCTTCATATTTGTTTGTTGTTCAACCTACTTGACAAATTCTTCCTTGGTGAGGGGCTATTGATATAATCTGCGTTGATGCCCATTCACCAGGAAGATATTCCCATTCTCATCGATTGTTTTGATTTCAACAGTTCCATTTTCAAAGGCTCTGACCACCTCATAAGCACCCAACCAATGAGTGTGAAACTTCCCTTTCAAAATTTTAAACTTTGAGTCAAAGAGAAGTACCTAGTCGCTTGGTTGAAACTTCTTTCTCTTGATCAACTTATCGTGCCACTTACTGTGCTATTGTTGGATCAAAGTAGGTTTTGTATGGTGTCTCTTCTCATTTCATCCAACTTATTCAACTACAAGAGACATTGTTGTTATGCCTTAGAAATATCTAGACCCAACTGAACTGCAATCTTATAAGTCTTGATATCGAACTCAATTAGTAGCAAGACGTGCTTCCCATAAACTAGTTCATATGGTGTATGACCAGTACTATTTCTCCAGGTAGTCTTGTATGCCCACAGCCTCTGGTAACTTCTTTGCCCAATCCTTTTTGTTCATATTGATTGTTTTGGTAAGGATTGTTTCAATCACTTTATTCATGGATTCCACTTGGCCCATTGGCTTGTGGGTGATAAGGAGATGACTTCTTGTGGCGGATCTTGTACTACTCCATAATTCCCTTCACAAGATTAGAAGTGAACTAGGTTCCATTGTCAGAAACTATTTCCCTTAGCACACCAAATCTCACAAAAATTTCTTCAAATAGAAATTCAATTACAAACTTTTTGGTAGCATATAAAACAGCTTTAGTGTTTGCCCACTTCATAACAAAAACAATACAAAGAAGAATATACCTTTTATTTAAGGTTGGAGGTGAAATTGGCCCTACAAAACCAATCGCCCATTTTGCAAAAGGTTCAATCATCAGTGGTGGACATAAAGGCATTTCATCGGCTTATATCAGCTGGACCATCCACTGACAACTATCACACTTGCTGGCATATCTTTTGGCATCCTTAAAAAGGGATGGCCAAAAGTAACTTGCATGGAGATTTTTGTATGTTGTTCAATTATCAACAAAGTGGCCCCCACACAGTTCAACGTGGGTTTCCTTAAGGATGTCAAACATATCTCCCTCTTGAAAACACCTACGAATAATCAGGGCAGCTCCCGTGTAAAAGAGTTCTCCTTGTATCCATGAATATGAAGCACTATTATTAATGATTTTGATTTTCTCTAGTGGACAAATGTGGCGGTGTTTTTCCTGTGGCCAAATAATTGGTTATATCTGCAAACCACAGGGAATTAGTAGACACAGCAAACAAATGCTCATCTGGAAATAAATCATCAACCCGAACAATTTTACATGGATTATCAAGCCTAGATAAGAAATCAGTTACAACATTCAATTTACCAGGGTGAGCAATTATGGTAATATTAAATTCCTACATCAATAGTAACCACCTAGTAATTTGTCCACTAGTTAATGGTTTATTCATTAAGTATTTAATTGCAAAATGATCCATGTGAACAAAAAATTCATATCTGGTAATGTAATAGCTGAATTTGTTAATGGAAAAGACTTCAACTAAAAATTGTTTTCAATTACCATGTAATTCAACTCAGCATAGGATAAGCTTTTATTGGCATAATATATGGCATATGGTGTCTAATTTTCTTCTTGGCCCAAAGTTGCACCAACAAAAATCTTTGAAGCATCGGAGGAGATATGGAAGGGAAGGGTTCAATTAGGTCCCCTCAAGACGGGTGCCCTTTCTAATTTCCCCTTCAAGTGCTCAAAGGCTCATTGGCAAGCTTCAGTCTAGGAGAAATTTCTATCCTTAACCAACAAATGAAAAAGAGGAGAGGTTATCCTAGAGAAGTTCCCAATGAACCTCTGGTAGTATCTCGCATGACCTAGAAAACCCCTCACTTCCTGTTGTGTTTTAGGTACTAGTAGATGTATGATAACTTCTATTTTAGCTGGATCAACCTATATACCCTTGCTGGAAATAAGATGAACAAGGACCACTCCCACTTTGCACATTAATCTACATTTTTTATTACTCAAAGCAAGATGGGCCTCCTAGCACCTAATCAACACTTTCTCTAAATTTTGGAGGGCTTCCTGATATGAATCACCAAATATTGAAAAATCATACATATAAACCTCCACACACTCGACATCAATAAAAATTGTCAATATCGCTCGTTGAAAAGTAACAGGGGCATTACATAGTTCAAGGGAATCACTGAGTAAGCGAATGTCCCCCAAGGATAGGTGAAAGTGGTCTTGCCCTGGTGCTCTAGAGCAATTTGTATTTGATTGTAATTGTTGAAACCGTCCAAAAAGGAGTACTTTTTACCCACAAGGGTACCTAGTACCTAGTTAATGAAGGGAAGTGGGAAGTAGTCTTTGAGGGTGGCTTTGTTTAATTCTTTATAACCATTCCAAATCCACCACCTCCCATCCTTTTTCGGGACCACTGCCAACTGAAAGACCCATTGGTTATCATATATAGGATAGATAAGTCCAGTGTCTAAGAGTTTTTGAAACTCTTCTTTAACAATATCTCAGAGCACAGGGTTCATTTGACTCTGGGGTTTTCAAACATGTCAGGCACCTTCCGAAATATAAATGTGATGAGTGAAGGTTTCAGGAGGGATGACATTCATGTCCTCGTAGCTCCATGAAAAGGAATCAAGGTGATCTTGCATCAATTTCACTTGCTTCTCTTGCTAAGATAGGTCAAGGTCTAGACTAATATGTAAAGATTTTCCTAGACTCACCTCAACAAGTGCAGTGTCCAGCTTGTGAATAGTTATGGTAGCTATCAAGTTTTGTAGTGGTGAAGAGGATTTTGGACCACAACTCTCTTGGAAGCATGGACTAAATATCTAAAAAAGCGGCTCAAAGTCCTGCATAGTGTCCAAGTTACCAAGAAATTCACGTGTCTGGATCTCCTCAGTGTAATCAACATACTAATGGATCTGGTCTATCATAGAGAGAGATTGAGTCTCCTCATCACTACTATCATCATCTAACCACAAAGTATCACGAAACTCTTGAATAGATATGGCAGGAGAATATAAGGCAACCTTCTTCCTAACGTCCCCATGTGTAATAAACATGTTGTTAGAGTGACAACCAATGTAAACATCAATCGTGGCAAGCCATGGTCATCGTAGAATCAAGCGATCCCCCCTAGGAGTTTTAGGTTGTAGGACAATAAAGTCTGCAAGGTATTCCTATGAATCTATTGAGACCCTCACATCGTCCAATGTCCCCTCTAGTTTAATTTTAGATCAATCAGATAATTCTAACATAGTGGGAGTTGGACGTATGTGAGTCAGCCTAAGTTGCTCCATATTATGCCTAGTCATCGCATTTATGTCAACTCCAAGGTCAATCAAAACGTTGGGAACTAGGGTGCCACTTATTTGTACAGAGACAACCGAATTTCTAGAATCGGTATATTTATCTACAAAAGTATGTCGTATCATCAATTTGGTTGCCTTTTCGAAAAAACTAGATAATATGGGGTTCTTCTCTCTTCCTTCCTAGATTTTTGATACAAATGTCTTTAACAGTTTTAGCATAAATGTGGATCTCTTTTAAACCCTGGAGTAGAGGAATCTTGATACAGATATTCCTCGGTTCAGTAGCCAGATCAAAATCGAGGGGAGGAATGACTTCCTCCATAACCAACCTCTTCGAAAAGGGAGGCCAGTTTGAAGAAGAAGGTGAGGAATCTAAGTTTATAGGGATAGGTTGTGAAGCAGTACCATTGTGTGAATAATTAGGAGTCTCCTCCTCAATTTTCTCCTCAATGATCACCGCAAGTTGTTTTTATTTTTGTTTTTCTGATTGTATCACCTTTCTCGATCTCATTTGCAAGTCATGGACCCCAACTAGCATAGTTTGATAAGTATGAAAAGGGAGCAGTCCAATAGAGTGAATCATTTGTACCACTTTAATGTTCAGGTTGGACACAGGTTGTGTCGTCAACTGAGGTGGCCTAAATGGTGGTGGAATAGGTAAAGGTGGTGGCATAGGTTGTGTCTGTTGAGGCAGAGCAGCTGGAAATGAGGCTTGTGCTAATGGATAGGATTCGTACTATGTAGGATAAATCTGGGGAGGCATAAGGTATGGAAATTGAGAATGTGATGGTCCCCTCCATCCTTGTTTCCAAGGAGGAGGAGATTATCCAAACTATAGATAATACCCTTTCTGCCAAGATTGAGAATAATTCAAATTCGGATAGGGATATTATGGTGAGCCATGAGAACCAAAGAAATATGGTGCAGGTTCAGAATGCTTATATGTACCTACCTCAAGCCATGATTTTCGTTCTCTCATGGCGTGCAATAATTCAAGTGTTGAATGCTCCTCTTGAAAAGTTGCTTTCAATCTAGGTATGAACGGGTCTTCCTTTGTAGAATGTTTACCTACACATATCACACATTTATTAGCAACAGTGACATCTATAGGAAATTCATGTAAAAGATGCTTCTTTCTACACTTTGGACAATAAATGGACAATGAAACTTGTTCTTCTACTAGTTTCTACTAAAATTTTAAATAATCTATTTTATTTTCAAGTCCAATAATCATAGCATCAGTAGATCCAGATTTTCCAATGGAATAAAGGGCTACAACAACGCTTGTTCTTGTCTATAATGGTGTATATGTAATACTCTTTTCTTCCTTCTTCATCTTCTTCTTTTTTAGATTTAGCACTTAACTGCAATTTGTCAATATGAACATAAACTAATAAGGCACTAAAATCGAATTAATTAATTCACATGTAACAAGAGGACAAAAATTTTCTAAGAGAATTGTGAAAATATCAAAGATAATAGTATTTTGAACATTTAAAATAAGAATTGAATCGTAAAAAATTGGAGTCATGTAATATGAGTCATTGATTTGTTCAAAACAAAAATACATAATGTAAAGGGACCAACCTAAAATTTGAATAAGGGGGTCAAATACATCTAAATCAAAGTCAAGTCATTGTAATCACATTTTAGAGTGTATGGCTAGTAGTACCCAATCTCAGAGGTGACATAAAATCAAGCGAGCATAATATATAATCATATAATCAAGCGAGCTAGTACAAACAAGCATGACAAGTGAGCATAAAAATAAAAGAAAATGGTTAAAGCAAGAAAGCATTTACAAAATGTCTCTCAAGAAATCAAGAAATTACAAGAATATAAACATGAATTACATAATTGACTTATTGATCTTCAAAATCAAATAGATATGAAGAGTCAAGTGATTTATAAAAGATAAAGTTGAGACAACAAAATCAAATTGAAGAGATGTTTGATGCAACATCTATGGTGAGTAACCTCATACAAAACATTGATGCAAGTTGTGATACAAAGGATCTAATAAAGAAGACTAATGCAATGTGTGATGCAGTGGAGTTTATTCAAAAGTTTGATGCAACATGTTATACAAATGAGATCATGCAAAAGGTTGGTGTGACTTGTGACTCACTAGGCATAATACACATGGTTGATGCTAATTGTGATACAAAAGACCTAATCATTAATACAAAGAAAATAGAAAATATGATAGAAATAAAATCTTCCAGTCAATTGGTGAAGGAAATAGTGATTGAAGATGAGTCACAAGAAGAAGCAAAGAATGACAACAACAACAATAGAAAAAATAAAATTAAAGAAGTAAAAGAACAAATTGATCTCTCCATGATGTTTGTCAGATTTTGGGAAGAATATTATTCAATAGAACTTGACATGGTTTGGGATATGACAAAGGAAATAGCTTACATATTCCATATTACTCCAAATTCGTTCAGTTTTTTAGTGCAGGATTTCTTGAAACTATTCAAATTCTTGGTAATAAGTGCCAACATTGTCAAATAATTGGTCATATAAAGAGTCATTGTTTTGATCTCCACCTTGAAAATGATCTCCACCTTGTCTTCAATGTGGGTAGACTAATCACCTCTTTGAAAAGTGTCTAAAGCAAAATAAAGTAGAAAATAATTCATTATGGAATGATCAATTCCTAGAGATGGAATCAACAAGTTGTGTAGGTCTTATCATATAGTCAAAACTAAGGTAAAGACAGATAGCAAGGAGAAATAACAAAAGAAAAAAAAATCAACTAATTATTCCATATGATTTTGGGCATAGACTGAAATCTATTCTAAATGTTCTTTGAAATAAAACATGAATCAAGATGGTACTCCCCACACCTCAAGTGGGGGAGCACATTGATGAAAAGATCCTACTCTCTTACACCTTCAAGGAGGGGGGCACTATGATGAAACTCTCTTGCTCCTTAAGGGAGGGAGTGAATAAGGTTAATGGTAAACCAAAAACCAATAGTATCAATGGAAGATGGTTAGCAGTCAACCAAAAACCAACAAATCAAGTGAATATGGATAGTGGTCAACCAATAAAAGCAAAATATAAAGTATTCAAAGCTCAAACTTGGATCCCTTCAACTATGAACTATTCAATAGCATAAAGAATGCAAAGCTTGAGCTTGGATCCCTTGAAAAACAAATAATCCAAAGATCAAGTTTGGATCCCTTCAACGAACTATTCACCTTGCACCTTACGCGAGGTATATCAAATATCAATGTTGATAGTCAAACTTGAAAATATAAGTCCTATCAGTGATGAAAATCAATAAACATTTGGGAATTTCAACATAGCAACTAGTCTCCTAAAATAAATCAAATCGCATTTGGGATTGTAATCAAAAGAATGGGAATGTTCAAACATGGCAGTGATTCACTTCCAAATTAATTATTCAACATCCAGATATTGGAAGGATTCTAGGAATATTTTGAATGATTCGTGTTGGATCATTATATTGTTTGTCATCTATCTTGATATTTTCAGAGTGGGAAAAGTGGAGGAATTAAGTCATAGGAACATTTTTACCTGTCGGACCTAGTTTGTCAAATTAGGGCCAAAACCTTCGAAAAATAATTTGAGGCATAAAATAATGTTTTTTTGGGGGGGGGTAAAACTTTGTCACTTAAGTGTTATTCTACACACATATACCTTTCCAACGATGCAAGGATCGGCTCAATCGGAGTCTGTATGCAAAAGTTATGCCACTCAGAATTTGAAATTCCTATTTTAATCACCATGATTCAAAAGGATCCCACGTCAACCCTCATTATTCACGGAAAAGGGGCTAGCCACGTTATCACAATGAAGCAGAGTCTAGAAAAATCAATATTTTAACTTTAGTTAAAAAATCAAGGGAGTCAAACCTAACCACTAGTAGTTTGTTGAGTTGTGTTATAACCAGGCCACTTAGAGGAAAAAAGGATCCATTCTATTTGAGTGCATTTTGTTCTACATATGAGCATAGTAGCCGAGAGTGAATAGGGAGAGAGAAAAAAAGATGGTTTGTGCATTGTAGTAGCCCAAGGGCCACAAGCCTCACTTATTTGTACTTGCATCCATTTTCATTCAGAGAAGAGAGCAAAGCAACCTCGCCTTTTAGCTAAGTTTTCTCCCGAAAGGATTTGCCAAGTTATATCTTGTGTTAATTTGTGGTTTTTGAGTTTTATTTTGTTGTTTTTTATTTTCTGCATAATTATAATTTGCATACATACACAAAAAAACAATGATTAACGGATTCAAAAATCCAAACAGATATAAACTATCATAGTGTATATTTCATATCTTCCAATATATTTTAGTACATCTATTGTGATGAACTAACTAGTGGAATATCCACGTCATTTTACGGATCATATTGGTATCAAAGCAGGTTTATTTGGGTATATTGTGGGAACTTACAAGGGATTGACATTTGTTAAGCTAAAAATCATAAAACCTCAGTCATGGCCAACTAATTTATGAATAACCCTCATGATCACACAAGGGATAGGTTTGTATGGCTGGAAACACAAGTTACAAATAAAAACCATGATGTGAACCTCTTCATGGCGGCCTTGATCAATAAGCTAAGACTACTAAGAGAAGATGAAGTTCTAATGTGAAGGTCAGATAGGAGGGAAAATCGGCATAATAGGAAAGGTAATCTAAGAAAGGACATAAGAAGGATCAACCCAATCTAAGCATCGTGAACCTAGTTCACAATCCCTATTCAAAATGGAAGCAAAGATCAACATCAAGTTTTATCAAGGTAATATTGACACTCTAAGACTAAATCATTGGTTGCAGCAACCAGGGGTTTATTTTAGTGTCCATCAAATACAGGGAGAATAGCATATCTCATTTGCATGGTTAAAATTAGAAGGCCAGGCCCCAACTTAGTGGGAAAGCCACATGAAGACCTTGAGGGTGGAGGGAAATCCTCCAATGACTAGGTGAGAGGATTTCAAAAGCCTCATAAAGTCACAATTTGACCCTATCGAGTATGTAGAATACCAGTGAATCTAATGGCATTACTTCAAGCAGAAGCAAGGGCAAAGTGTAAAAGAGCACACCACTGAATTATAAAGATGGTCATAATGTTAGGTATCTCCCCAAAGAACTCAGACATACTACTCAAGTATCTAGGGGGTTTACACAGCCATCTGCAAAAGCAAGTGATGTTGTTCAAAACTAGATTGGTGGACAAGGTTGTGTACAAGCACAGTAACTGGAGAACATAAGCTAGAAAAAAGGGAAATCAAGTGGATCAAAGCAAAATAAACACCAAGATGTTTCAGGAGAGGAAGCAGAAGTACAAAGGGACAAAAGACAAAAACAACCACAACAAACTAGTGCAAAGATTCTAACAAAAACTGCAGTTACCATAACAATGACGATTATATAGAGGAGAAGTGTTATAAATTGCATACACAACTCAATTTTAAGAACAAAAAGAAACATACTGAGAAGAAGAATCGCATGGCCATTGATTCGAGCAACCAGGTTGAAAGCAACTTAGACATGGATGAGAAGATCCTTTGTACGTCAATGTAGAAGAAAGTGAATCTAAGTAGCCTTCAACAACAAGAAGAGAATGAAAAGACCAAACTCTTCCATATAAATATACGAGTAAAGAAGACAGAGGAAGATGCTTTGTTTGACTCAAGATCGCAAACAAATCCCATTGTAATAGAGTTAGTCAACATATTGGGATTGGAAGTTCAAGATCATCTAAGGCCATATCCATTAGGATGGGTAAATAAGGATGTGAAAATAAAGGTAACCAAACAGTGTGAAATTATATTTGCTATTAGTGCTAATTTTATTGATGAAGTAGGACTGAATGTAATTCCCCTTGATGCATGTGGAGTGGTGTTTGGAAGTCCCTATATATACATGAAGGATGTATTTTAACCAATACCACTTCATTAAGTATGGAAATCATTCACCATCAATGCACACAAGGGAAAGTCAAAATTTTCGTTGGTAAGTGCCATCCAAGCCAATAAACTGATCAATTCTACAAGAAGTATGTTTTGTTATTTTTAAGAGAAATCAGTATATAGAAGACTATGAGAGCAAAGTCATCCCTAGAGGGGTGTACTAAGAAATAGAAACATCAACTAAAAGAGTTGTTACAGGCATACAAGGGTGTGTTCTAGGAGCTTAAAGGGCTACCTCCCAAGAGGAAAGTGGAGCACAAGATCCAGCTATTACCTGACTCCTTGTTGCCAAATATTGGGTTGTATAGGAAGTTTTTTATAAAAGTAGTTGAGGTGAAGAAGCAATTTCAACATCTACTAGAACAGGGTACCATTTGATCAAGTACTTCGCCATTTGGATCCGCCGTCATCATTGTGCCAAAGAAGGATGGGACTTATTGGGTGTGTATTGATTACTAGGCATTTAAAAAAATTACACTCAAGAACAAGTACCCCCTGCCCAGGATAGATGATATGTTGGATCAAAAGCAACAAGCTAAATATGTCACCAAGTTGGATCTTAAAGGTATAATATCACTAAGTTCGAGTCAAAGAGGAAGATACCTAGAAGATCACCTCAAAACTAGGGAAGTTTTGTATGAATGGTTAGTCATGTTGTTTGACCTATGCAATGTACTAACGATGTTTATGAGGTAATTAAATGATATATTGCACCAATTTCTAGATTCATTTGTTATTTTCTATCTGGATGATATACTAGTATACAATGTTATATGGGAGGAGCACATCTCACATTTGATGTAGCTGCTAAAGACATTAAAGAAGCACTAGCTGCTAGTAAATCTCAAGAAGTGTGAGTTTACACAACAATCTTTGGTGTATCTAGCGTATGTGATAGTTTGAGAAGAAATGAAGATAGATCCTACCAAGATGGATGACATCATGGAGTGGTTGATGTCTACTAATGTTTCCAAAGTCAAGAGTTCCATTGGGGCAACATAGTACTTGAGGAAATACATAGCCTTGTTTTCAGTAGTAGTAGCACCATTCTATGCCATAACAACAAATGGCAAGAGTTTCCAATGAGGAAAGAGTTAGCAAAGGGCCTTTGAAGAGTTAAAGAAGGAGATCACTCAAGCACCAATTTTGGCCTTGTTGAACTAACAACCTTTCAAAGTGGAGATAGATGCAAGTGGGTATGCTATGGGAGTGGTCTTAATGCAGAGAGGAAGGTTTGTATGATACCACTATGAAGTATTTCATGGGGCAATTCTTAACTACCTTGCGTACGAAAACAAGCTTTATACCTTGGTGCAAGTTGTGAAGAAGTAGAAACACTATGTGGGAAAGGAGACAATAAGTCACACAAATCACCAGCCATTATAGTATATGCAGGCCCAAAGTAAGCTACAGCAAACCAAATATTACAAGTGGATGGGGTTTTTATAGTAGTTTCATTCAATAATCAAGTATAAGAAGGGCAACACGAATAATTTGGTCGACTTGATTTAAAGGTCACCCATATCAAAGATCACGCTTTGGGAACTTTGATGCACATGGATTCATTCACTCATGATGCACATATAGAGGCATATTCAAAAGTTAAGAACTTCAAGAAGGTATTTCAATAGTGGTAGAGTCAGCCATGTGCACAATGGTGACAGCACAATTGACTACCATCTCCAAGACGAGTTACCCTACAGGCTAGATAAGTTATGTGTTCCTAATGGTGAGTGACTGAAGCCGATTAGAGAGGCTTACACCTCCAAGGTTGCAGGGCACTTTGGTCTAGGAAAGATAGTGGCCAACTTGCAGAGGTATGTGTATTGGCCTAAGATGCAAGAAAACGTAGTTAAGCTCATAAAGGATGCAAAATTTGTTGTACCATCAAGCCTATTAACAGGGAACGAGGTCTATATCATCCCTTTCCTGTACCCACTCATCTTTGGGAAAGTGTTTCCATGGACTTTGTGGGAGATTTACCAGCGACCAGGAAGGGGCATGACTACCTGTTCATGGTAGTTGACAGGTTCAGCAAGGTGTGTTTTAATGCCCTGTAAAAAGACCATCAACAGGCAAGAAGTAGCGAACTTGTTTTATGGATAGGTCTGGGTGCAATTTGGGATACCAAAGAGCGTCGTTTCATAAAGGGACATGATTTTTTCACTACAATGTGGGAGAAGATGGGCATGGTGTTACAAAGTCTACAGTGTTCCATCCACAGACACATGGGCAAACAAAAGTAGTCAACAAAACTTTGGTGAAGCTTTTGAGAGGACACAGTTAGAGGTATTCAAAGACCTGGGATGGAAATTTGGTATATATACAACACTCTTATAACAGAGCAATCCACACTTCTACTAGTAAGTCCACATTGGAACTTACTTTTGATATTTCCCACCTTTATCGTCGGATATTGCATATGGGAAACAATGAGGAATGAGGGAGGATCTTACAAGGATGCCTTAAAGGAAGAAAAATATGTTGAGACGATCAAGAAAAGCCATATACAAGTATAAGAGACATTGCAGAGGTCACAAGATAAATACAAGGCCAATCATGATCAACAAATAACAGAGAAGTCATTCATGGTGGGGGATAGAGTATAGTTATAGTTGAACAGGGAGCCACTACAAGGTCATGGGAAGAAAATCAAAGCTATGTGGTATGGTCCCTTTGAAATATTGGAAAGGGAGGGAGATAATGTCTATAGACTCAGTCTACACCCATACATGCACATTTACTCAATAGTGAATGTAGAGAATCTAAAGCTTCATAAGCCTTCCATGCTAGATCAAAAAGAGGAACATGTCCTCCCTTTTGTAGAGGATTTAGAACTAAATGCTTACGCAAAGTTGACAGAAGATACAACTTTGTAGAAGAGGTCTAGAAATACAAGACAAGAGTAGTATGACCTTTGACAGATTGGGTTGAAAAGATAGCTTCCAAGCAAAGGCTAAATGATACACCTGAGATAAGCAGGAAAATTTCCATCACCTCATAGAAGCTTTTGAGGACCAAAAACCTCCCAAAATGGGGAAGTGTGATCTATATTGGATCATTATATTGTTTTTCATCCATCTTGATGCTTTCAAAGTCGGAAAAGTGGAGGAATCAACTCACAAGACCATTTTTTATGCAAGAGCACAGTATCTCAAAATCAACTTTTGACTAGACCTAAGGGGTCTTGGAATTTACCAAAGAGAGTTAGTTCTCTTAATTAAAATTGGGATAATTTAAGATTATATTTTCATGTAATTATAATTTTCACGAGAGAATCTAGAGTTGTTATAGTAGTTTTGATCAGTTAGCGTTCTTGGTTATGTGGCACATTGTAAAAGAGATAAATAATTGGGTTGGATTGTTATGTAGTTTCTAGAAAGGAGGACAAGTGTAGCAAAATTAGAGAACTTTTCATCAATGGCTAGATATTTTAAATAAGAAAGGATAGGAGTGAGGAGCAAATAAAGGTGAAAAGACCGAGAGAGAAGTAAGGAAGAAAGGGCCAAATAATATGAATTAGGCCATTAAGGCACTAGAGTATGTATGTACAATTATTGTGAATTAAATAGGGTTCATATAATTATCTTGTTTATGAATTGTCTCTAGGTGAATGAATGAATAGGAGAATTTCAAATTTGTGTTAATGAAATTGTGTTGTAAAACTAGATCGTTTCCCTTCCAAAATCATTTGTGCAAAAGAATCTGACAATGTGTTCAATCATTCATTTTAAGTTGGGGTTTCATGATCATCTGATCATTGTGCAAGTTTGGAGGTTTGGACTAGATCGTGTTCGTTTATTGTAATCAAGTGGACAACATTGGATCTTTGCAAAAGAATTGTTAATGAACGAAGCGAATGTCCATCGTCCGGACTGGTCAAGGATATTTGAGTTGGATTCTACCAAGGAAGCGGAAATTGTTATAGCACAGAAACTCATGAATCTAAGTCTTTTTGAAATGATGTCAATTGACGGCGTCACCAACCTTCCTATCAAGATTTCTCATCTCTTGGCTCTCAAACGATTGAGAGTTTAAAGTGGCGCCAAAAAACCCTTGCTAATGTCAATCCGAGATTTAATGAGTTGATCCATCAGGTGACATGATCGAGAAACAAAGATCTTTCTGTCAATTGTTGTTCTACTTACCACCACTGCCTGACAAGGAGAGTGAAGAGTTACAAAATATTGGAGGTCTCACATGAGGCCCTCGGATTAGTTAATGGACTCGATAAACAGACACTTTCACATCAGTTGCAATAACGTTTACCAACCATCAACCTTCAGGCTTTATTATGCCCAACACATATACATATGCAAAAGTTATGCCGCTCAAAGTTGACCTTGTTTTAACCACCATGATTTGAGAAGTTCTCACGTCAGTTCCCAATGTTCATGGAAACGAAGCTAGCGACATGATCGTGATGAAGAAGACTCTAGAATAGTCGATATTGTAACTCAAGTTAAGAGTTGAGGGAATCAAACCTAACAACTAGTAGGTTATCTAGTTGTGTTATAACTAGGCCAATAGGAGAAAAAGGGGTTTCATTCTATTCGAGTGCATTTTTTTCTATAGATGAGCAAAGCAGTGGAAAGTGAATAGGAGAGAGAAAACAGAAAGGGTTTGTGACTGTAGCAGCCCATGGGCCACAGGTTTCGCTTCTTTATACTTGCATCTATTTCAATTTAGAGAAAGAGAGCAAAGTAACCTCACCTTCCAGCTAGCTTTTCTCCTAAAAGGTCTCCCCTGGTTATATATTGTGTTGATTTTTGGTTTGTGGTTTTATTTCATTGCTCTCTATTTTTTGCATAATTATAATTTGCATGCATGCACAATAAACAGTGATTAACATATCCAAAAATCTAAGGAAAACGACAAAAAACCTTCATACTGTAGATTTCAAATCTTCTAATACATTTTAGTAGATCTATTATGACGAACTGTCAAGTGGAATATCTAGGGTAGTTTATGGATCATCAAGCTCAATTCAATAATTTCAAATTGATTGTGATACAAATTATTTTAAAAGGTACAATTATTCATACTTGTGATTGAGGGAGAGAATGTTAGATTGTGAGTCCTTAGACAATTACAAAGTCCAAGACCACCTATTTATGAGTTCCAATCCTTATCTATTGATAAGTTGTGGTCATGATCCATTGATGAGTTGTCAATGAGATCTAAATCTAAAATGGTCAAATTCATGTACCACAAATTGATATCAAAAGATCAATACAATGAGTTGAAGAATGGCTTAAGCCTTTTCCACCATTTTCTTGTTATGTTATGCTTGTGCTCAATTTTTAACAAAAAATACAGCTTGGCAAAAACTAAATATTCAGGATGTCTGGAACACTGATATTTTCCACAATAAACAAGACTACACTAATACTTTGTGAGTATATGTAATGCACAAAAGCACCAATCCAACAAAATTCAAGAGTTAAAGAGGAGTGCATGGCATACTTGTTTGTTATTCTATGATGTCCCATCTAGACTAGGTCTTTGAAATGCCACATCCTCCACATTAGAGGAGATGAAACTAACTCTTTTAAATATTCTACTAATGAATAACAAGCACCAAACAATACAAAAATGTCTCCTGTTGTTGTATTCACTTGACGATCCAAGAGAACTTTTTGTTACCCTCAAAAAAGAGTGACATCAATTGAAGACCAGTATATTGACTTGAACAAATTAGGAGTCAAATTAACGGCACTCTCACAGTGAAGATGGAAAGTGAAACCGTACTTAACATCCTGACGCAATTATAGGTCTTATGGGCCTGCAAAAGGCGTGAAAAAGCCAACCAAGTGGCCTGCAAGAAAGAGGAAAAAACATTTAATATTTAATATTCTAGTAAATAGCATTACTATTGAAAACAGTAGAAATAGTGGTAGTGATGCTATTTCCACTGTTTTCAATCAGGTCTCTTCAAATCATCCTCTGAATACAGATGGCTCTGATCAATGTTGTGAACATCGCGATCGGGATTAAATCAGCTGAAATCGGAATAAATCGTAAAAATTGGTAAAAATCGGCAAAAAAAGAAAATACAAAAATTTAAATGAAAAAAATCACGATTTTCACAACACTGGTTCTGATCTGATCTGGCATTTTCATCAAATGGGTACACCCATAGAAACTCATATTTCCATATATTATTCTTTTAACAAAGATAATTGACAAAACTCTAATGATTACATCAAAGTAATAGCATAGTAGTGAATAATGGTTGACAGGATAAAGATATGAGTTCAACTTACCACTATGAAACCCATAAAATTTATTACCATAGATGCCATAGAAATGTATTCAAGACCATCAAGCACTAAAGAGGCATGTGATATTCATATTCTCCAATAGACTTAGCTCTATCGTGTATTATGTGGTTGGTACATAAGCAACAAGCTTTCAACCTATTGTACCATATAGGATGTAACACAATCCGAAAAGATGTCAAATTGATCCTTTTGGTAGCCATCAGCAGAACACTTTGTTACAATGAAGCATGTCAAAGGTTTGATCATATACTCGTAATTTTGCCTCGGATAGGAGCTGACTGATAATGCCAATAAACTCAGATGTCAAAATATAATTTCTACAGTTGACTGCACTGCCGAAGTAGAAAATCTCTGCAATGGACTAAAATGTAGAATTATTCATTGCCCCCAGTATACATTGCCAGTAATGGCTCTGCCTAAGAACAAACAAAAAACTGGTGCAAAGGGATCAAATAATAAATACGGCCTGTGCACACGAGCTAAATTGGGGTGCACTATTTCAGCAAATATGATTCAACCACTGAACGCCCAAACTTCTCTTGGATATCCTTAGGAGTCTCAATCTGCATGGAAATTACAGATTAGTCTTGTGACATTCAAATGAATAAGCAGTCAGAAGCACTTTTCCTTGAAACTGGTTCTGATATATGTACAAATAAATCTAGATTTGGCAAACTAAATAAGTATGGGCCTCTGCAAATACAAGTCAGCAAATGACAAAGAAAAGATTTCAAGGCTCTATGAAGTAAAAAGAGGCTTGAAATGAAAAATGTACATCCTTTTTAAGATCAAAAACAACCAGAATCTCTTTGAATAGTAGGTGAAATGACTTCTTGATTAAGCAATTGAAAGAGCCTGGAGATCAATCAGAAAAATAAAGATGCAAAGACAGAAACGGGAAGAGAAGCTATATCGACTTTAATATACACATTTACGACCATGACAAAACAATTAAGATTTCTCATTTCCATAATTCTTTTTGTAAGTAGAAAAAGGGATAAACAAAACAAATATGGATAATAGCGGTGATGTTTTAGGAATATATACCATGTTTAGAGCTTTGAAAAGAGCTTTTACTGTATTATGTGGATGTCGTGAACCAATCACCTACAAGAAAGACACGTTACTCTCAGATGAGTTGTTTTCCAATTAGTTTTTCTTGAACCCCAAAAAATGTTATTGCCAAAACAGACCTTAGATTTCACATTCTTGTACCCAGCCAAATAGAGGACACTTTCAATTGTACTGTTTGCCCTCATCCCTGTTCCAATAGCACCAGGCCACAAGTATATCTGCAAATGATCAAGAAGAAAACCTCTCAAATATGGAGAAGAATGACTTACTTTCCATATACCAGTAACATAATCAAAGTTTGCAATTAGAAGATTACCTTGGTTTTCTTAAATTTGGTCTGTATTGCATGAGGGATTGTATGCTCCTCGTACCTTTCTACATAATGAAGGTTCTGAAAACTCTTTGCATATGCCTGAAATGGGCATCAGATAGTGTCTCACTCTTTTACAGAAAAGAACGATCAAACAATTTACTCATTTAAACACCCCCACCGTGGACAAGTGTTCCACCTGTCCTTCTTACAACCACATTAGCATACATGAAGCAAGTATTCATCAAGAGAGACAGTCAGAATATTGATCGATTAATTGGGATCTTCACATAGCTATTTTTTAGGTTATTGTAAAGTTGGACATTCACAGTTTGCCACTAGACCTAGAAACAGCAGAACAGGTTTGCCCCATTTCAGGCCTCATCTTAATGATACCCTTGATTATGCTGAAGCCTTAAACTTGACCATTGAATTCTCCATTTCTGTGTGCTTTAGATATGTACTTGAATAAGTGTATGGAAATCTAATGCTTGAGTGACAATCTACAATATCCAGGTAGTGCTTGGAGTGTAATTAGCTTAATAATTTTTTTTAAAGAAAAAATCATTATTTTCAATATTTCAACTGTAAAATCAGAATATACATCGAGGTTCAATCTATCTTAGAAGGCCCTATAGCATTTGATTATGACCAATGTACAGCATCATCAATCCTATGTCTACTTTAAATTTAATTTAATAAGTTTATGTATGATAGATTTGTATTTCATCGCATGTTAGATGCCTATGATAAGTCTAATTACATTTCATATACATGTTGAATAAGCCCAGTTCCATGTGCAAATGCTACATTTCATATCATGTGACAAACGGTGAACAAAGCTCCATGAAGGTACAAATTCGAACATATGCACATTGTCCTTGACTGTAATCTAGTTACATGTGTTGCGTGATCATTTTGGAGTAGTTGTACACATTGGACAATACAGCTCCTTGGATGGCAGAGTCCATAAGACCTAAGAAAAATGTTCTATAAACATACTCCATAAACCTTGTCTGAACGGACTGCATGAGACCTGAGGGTACTAGCTTGTACATCCCTCAGGTGATTGGGGCATTTAATGATTAATCTATGTAAGTCGTTGAGAGGAAAAAGAGTTCCTGTTAGGTGGATTGTTTGAAATGCTCCTCTACCTTGTCATATACTATATCGTGGTAACTCCAATTGAAATTAGATGGGAAGGGGACTAGCATGAATATGCTCGATACTATTGATTCAGCCACATATTAATACCCTAGGGTGTTCCCAAGGTTTGCAATAGATGCTATCTTATCTAATGGATCCGAGGCCTTCCAGTCCCACACTTGTATCATGTCATGCTAACAGTATTAGTGTTTGATGAGCTTCTTGACAGAAGTGACAACTTATGGACTATACAATACACAGACCAAGAACATAAAAATAGATGGAGAAAAACAATACTGGCTGTAACGCAAACGACTATCGAAAGGCATAACTAAAAAAAATAGTACAGCAGCATATATTTCCTCCGAAAAGCACAGATCATGCTTAAAGTTAGATTGGGCTTTCCATATTCCAGCAAACAGATAACAAATGTCCAATCATTTAAGGTTAGATTACCATGATGACATGATTTACAAAATTGCAAAACTCACCCTCTGAATAGCAACTGGCACTGCTCCACCTTTTCCTTTACCATAGCCAACTACACCATGAAAATTACCACAAACAACCATAGCAGTGTAGCTAGCTATTTGTCCTCCCTGACAAAAGAAACAGATATCCTCAGATTATAATAAGTCTCCAATATGATCAAGTTACGCTAAAAATGTAGAAAATACAGATCGATGATTAAGTACTGGCGAAAGTAAACAGAAGCTAAATGGAAGAAGAAATCACCTTAGTAACTTTACAGGTTCGGTTTACATCTATGAGCTTTGCATCAAATCCCTGCAATAAAAAATGACAAACAATAACTCAAGTTTTTGCAATTTAAAAGGATATCAAAACCCAATATAAATTACGACCATTA
Organism: Pinus taeda; assembly: GCA_000404065.3. Taxonomy (NCBI): domain Eukaryota; kingdom Viridiplantae; phylum Streptophyta; class Pinopsida; order Pinales; family Pinaceae; genus Pinus; species Pinus taeda. The sequence continues at coordinate 229,262 of APFE031602713.1, forward strand.
CTATGTTACCCAAAGATTTAGAGGTGTGGAGATACAGGGCTGAGATTCAAGTATAGCAAGGGGCTACCCTCAAATTTCAGGGGATGAAGGGGCCGGGACAACAATATAGGATATTGAAAATATTTGAAAACAATTAAATATATAGTTGTAACACGTAAGGGTACTAGTAAATATGGTCAATAAATAAGCCAAATTGACATAACATTTATATTTGCTGTAAAGATGACCATAGCAATGTATATGGTCAAATATGCCTTCTAGAGTTGTCATAGAGTAAAGATATAAAAATCTTATATGCTATGCTGCATTGGTTTTTGGGACAGGGGAACAATGGGGACAGGGGGGCGCTTCCCCAGGACGACAATATATATATATATATATATATATATATATATATTAAATTCACCATAAACATTTACAGTTTTCTTCAAGCTTGTAAGCATAACACACTATACTGTACAGTATTATGCACATCCCTTAGACTTTACAATTCCAAAAAAGCTCCAGCAAGTCAAAAAAAGGGTTGAGTGACATTCCATTATTGGCCACCATACATGAGCAAAGTACAGTTTAATTTTAGGAAGCTCAAGTGAAGCTATTCAATTTGCAGTAAGGTCCATGATCTATGAGATAGAGAGTTATCTCTGAAGCAGCTTTTCTTCATATTTATTGTCAATGATGATTATTTTAAAACATAAAAGACATTCCCTTCTAAATTGGTTTTGCATATTTTTATAGCAGTGTTGAAAACCACTATTAAACACTTCGGTTTTTGTAAAGAGATTATTCATATTTCAGATTAAGAAGGTGACTGAACAGAAATTTATTCAAACATTTAATTTCAACTCACTACTATCTGATTGTTTTCACAATGCTTGAGGTTGGGATTGTGGAAGCACTGGACTTGAATGACTATTGGAAACACATGTATAATATGTAAAAGCTGAGATGACCCGAAAAATGAGGACAAGAACACAAGGATCAGCCCTTTAAAATGCTGCATCTTCCGTTTTTTGACATGGAGGTTTCACTTCTTGTAATGTTGTTGCTGAAAATACAGTACTTAAATCACAAGAAACCAAAATTGAAACCTGTCATACAAAACCCATGTTTTGAGCTGCAACCTGTACAATATTTCTCCTATCAATATTCCTCATCTTTTGTTTCAAATAAACCTTGGCAACCATGAAAATAGTATCTGTCTTCATATTTTGCCATGTTTAAAATAAAGAAACTACTATTGTAGAAAAATGTACATTAGATTGTAACACCTCCATTTTTTATGTTACGGCATATGGTATAAAGTGACATGTATGTAAATATATTTTTTGTTTTTTTTGTAACTAGACTGAAACTAGGCTGGGGCCAGCCCATCTATTGGATGGAAGAACAATCTACCCACTAGTGGGCTGCTACCACCAAGATTATGCAAATCTCTGTCGAGCTTGGATGCCCCTTGGACCCCAAAAGTAGCTTCCATCCTCAACCCCTTCTCATGAGGTTTGAACTTGAGACCTAAATGTGTGTAAATATTGCACTTACGGTGTTTAACATCCAAAATTTGTAAATTAGGAGCTCAAGTGCCAAGGCCCATTAAGAAAGGCATGTACTCATGCGTGTGAATATTGTTGTCCATTTCAATATGTTTATGGCTCTTAAACACAAAGTCACGAAGGGATGAAATTAAGGAGCATGATTGCGAGATTGACTCAAAACAACAAGAGGGGAACCGATGATAATGAAAATTGGGAACAATCTATCCATTTCACTTTTTGAGGGATAATGCATGGAAAGAGAGTGCACCAAGCATAAACTGCCTCCTCGCTGCCAACAATAAGCAAAATAGATTTTGGTACTAACTCTTCATCTACCCTCAACAACCATTTTACTTCTATATAATGGCTATATTGAGATAAAAGCATGGTTCATCCTTCCCAATTCCACATTTTGCATTCATGAATTTTGTGATGTATACTTGGCTATAGTTTTATGCCATTGCCTCTCTCTGTCATTGTTGTTTCCTTCTGAAAGCATTAGCTAGCTATTTGCCTATACCCATGAGAAGATTGTAGTTAAAAGATGGATGCACTGATTCAAAGCATATACATCACTCTATAGTCTAGTTGGGGCTAGCACGGAAGCATTGATATCTAGCTCTTCCCTTGAGTTAGCAGTAGCTAACAAGGACGCCTTGATTTAGAGTACCCATCAATGTATTTTGCAATTTAGCCAAAGTGTCTTCCCTACAAAAGTCTTGACTTGTCATCTCTTTTCCTTTGGCTTATGAGTAGTCAACAGGGAAACCATGACCTAAGAGTAGCCAACAAGGAGACCTTGACCTAGAAGTAACCATCAAGGTATTTTGTGACTAAAACAGCAGTGTCTTCCCTGGGAAAGTATCAAGTTTCCATATATCTTCCATTGGCCTAGGAGTTTTGAACAAGGAAATCTTGATACAGAAGGAGCCAATACGATGTTTTGTCGCTATGATACAAGAGTCTTACCTCTTGAAGTTTTGAGTTATCACATTCACTTGGCTTGGGAATAGCCAATAGCATAGTTGAAGATTATAACGGAAGTATCTTCTCTGCTAAAGTTTTTAGTTGACTTTTATCTTCTCCCTTGATCTAGTTGGGGTTAGCAAGATTTTGCTGCTGCTACTTGTTGGAGATTGGAGAGAGAGTTGCCCCTAGCTTATGCTTCCATTCTATTAACATTGCCCATCTCAAGGTGACATTCATGTAAAAATGCCTATGATTGGTTGGTGAATATGTCCCTTGCCAATTACTTCGAAAGCTCTTCCCAAACCAAAGAAAAGTATTGAAGTTGTGAGCTGATTGCACTATGTTATACTCTGCACAGTGAATGAAATGAATTGTAATGTTGTGAATAACTCATTTGGACTAATGTCTTGTATGTTTTCAGGATAATTCACGGTATATATATTTTTTCATATCATTGGCTTAGAATAATATTACTGATCAATCATTTATTTGACAAAGCTATCCATGACATACATTATGTAGACTTCTTTGCATATATGACAAGCTATGTTGCATCAAGTTTCATAAATGGGCAGTGGGGGACAGGGGAACATGTTTCAGGGACAGAGAAATTAACCCAAAATTTCTAGGGGTTGGGGTACAGAGATAGCAAGACATATTTTAAAAAATTAAAATACTATATTCAAACTCAATAAAAGTAGAAATTATGATATAATAGGTCTAATATCCCTTGTTTAAAAGGACATTATGTTAGAAGTATAACGCCCGTCGCCAATAGTATATACAATATGGTGTAAAGGTCATGAGATAAATTAATTAGATATTATTAAATGACATAGTTAAGTTGTATGGATAACATAAAGACTTGGAAAATGAAATATAAGGGGATCAAACCCATTGTATCACTGACTCAATACAAAATAAATCATTTAAATTATGATATAATAAGTCCAATATACCTTCTTTGACTGGACATTATGTTGGAGTATAACGCCAATAGCGTATACAATCTAATGTAAAAGTCACAAGGTAATTTAATTAGATATTATTAGATGAAAAAGTTAAGTTGTATGGGTAATGTTATTGCAAAATCTAGTAGCCTCACTAGGCACTATAGATTAAGACCAACAATGAGATCAGCCACCAATCTCACCTTAGTGATTGTTCCCCTGTTGTTTTGTGGATGGATTTTATCCCCACAAGGGAGGCTTCCCCAAAAGGTCTTAGAGATTAAATAACCCAAGGATTCATAGGCTAAATACCCTCTAAGGAATCTATTAATTAAACACCCTAAAATAATATTCAACAAGGTAGGGCTCTGGGTGAAATGAGGTAGCTACTTCAAATAATCTATGACTATGTCTAGAGGGATGAGATAAGTCCTAGAGATGCTCAAATAGATTCCAAACACATGCTACCATAATGAAATGACTGTTGTTATAAATTAGGGTTTAATAAAGGAAATCTACAACATGCCAAATTTATGACAACAATAATAAAGGCAGACCACAAATGATGATATACAATAAATTATCAAAGGCTATTCAATGGGAAAACAAGGGAAAAGATTAAAGCAGCTTTTCAATGGCTGAAAATGCATAAAAGTGATACTTTTCCTTTTTCAATTTAAGCGATGCAAAATCTAACCCTAGGACCATGATATATAAGGTATTCTATGCTAATTAATGCAGATTTTGTCTAACCCAGCCCTAGTTTACCATAAAAAAAGCCTTATCAATCTTAAGTATATGGAGTCAGAAAAAGGGTGAGGTCAAAAGTGGAAGACCAAAGCCTCTCAATCAAACCCTAGTGATTCTAAATCAATTGGAGCTTTAAGGTCAAGGAATGTTATTCCAAGTTCCTTTGAAGGATTCTAGATGACGAATCTTGTAAAGGAGATTTTAGAGCCACAAAATATTCAACAAATCATGAAGACTTCTTAGAAAAACCCTAATTCTACAACATTGCAAAATGGAAGAAAATACTCAATAAAATAACACAATTCACCATAGCATCACTTCGTTAATCCAAGCAAAATCCTCCAACCAATTTTATACTCCCCAAGATAATTCGATATCCTTTAGTGATCCATTATGTCCAAGAGACAAGAGCAACTAAAACGCACTAAATGATAAGAGAAATAATGTGTGTGACAACGATCCTCCTAAATTAACTTATCTCTATTTAAATTAATGAAACCAAGTCGATTTAGCGAAAAACTAGACTAAAAGCCCTAAAAATAATATTTCAAGTGTAGAAGTTAAGTTAGTCACAAACCGACCTAAAAGATAGTCATCTCAATGATAAAACATAACAAAAGGCCCCCTTGTAGCCCACACGTGTCAGCGAAAGGCTTTCCAAGTTGATGTCATTCTCCAATGGTGAATATTTCCATCAAGAAGGTGCTAAGGATGCGTCAAGAGAGTGGTCCTCACTCCAAACCATCTCCTCATCAACAAATGTGCATCATCAAGCAAAAACCCTCCTCCACATCTGTTAAAATTGGCAACTAGGGCCAAATTCCGCTATTGAACAGCTCATTTGATGGAGATGATTATTGCATTGAATTCCTCTTTTCGGGAGGACCAAAATCGACCTAAAGATCATCAAATTTGGACAAGCAAAAATGTGTTTTTGAATTTATGCCCACACGTGCAAATTGTCAAGGTCGGCCACATCATCATGTAGGCTCATGAAGCCCAATGGACATGTCTCTTCACCCTCAACGACTTGTATAAATATAAGAGACCTCAAACCTCATTTGGCATCATCTCATCTCACACATTATTCTCTCTCCTCATTTGATTGGTTTGTACAGCTCATTGGGCATCTATTCTTCTCACACGTGTGGCTAGAAAAGAGGATGAATTACAGGGCTGAATTGTAGGACTGTTGCAGGGTTTGACCAGAGTTGACAAAGGGTATTTGACCAAGTTTGACTGCCATTTTTGGGTCAAAATTTCAGTTTTGGGGAGCTGCATCTATTGGCACAGAAACTGAAGTATTCTAAGCACTTTGACCAGGGATGACCGCAAGGTTGAAAGCAGAGTTGACAGCAGACATGAAGTGCAGAATTTGACCAGGTTTGACTGTTGTTTTCAAGACTGTTTTGGGCTAACTTTGACCACTTCTGAAGTCCAAGTTTGACTACCTTTGACCAAGCTTCAAAGAGGATGTTTTGTTGTTGCGCTGACCATATTTGACTTTCTGGTTAGGGCAGAATTTGACTGTTGTTGCCTGCAGATTTGATAGGGTTGTTTTGACTATGATTTGGCAAGTCAATTTTGACTTTTGTACTCTCCCTCTCTCTGCTGAACATTTGATATAATAATAAGAAGAATTGATCAAAGGGTTTTCCCCATCTTGGGGTTTTTCCCTGGCATCCTTCAAATCAGGTGTCCTCTTGTCTTTTGCATTTTATTATTCATGTTCTATCTACAGTTACCATCAATGTGATTTATGGTTAATGTGATTACTATTGGAAATTTTCATTGGGTTGTTAAAGGACATTGAAGTAATTGTGCTAAGCATAGAACATACCATTGTTAACTAAAATTAACATGGTATCAGAGCCCAGGTGAAGACAAAGCCCAAGCAAGAGAGAGAAAAGCAATCACTAAGAGAGATATGTTAGTCAAGGACAAGCCTCAATGGCTTCTATGTCTTACTTCAAGACTGAGGATAAGCTCAATGACAAATCTGACATGCATGGAAGATGACTTTGGACTTGTCTTTGGAAGAGCATGATGCAATGGACTATGTGCAGAGAAAAGTGGTAGAGCCTCCTTCAATTGCATCGGCTGCTGCTAAGACAAGGTATAAGAAAGGTGAGGTCAAAGCTAAGAAAATTATTATTGACTCCATTCAAAGCATTTGGTTGCCTATATTTCTGATTTGGAAACATCTAAGGAGATGTAATGATAAGTTGGTTGGGATGTTCAAAGTGAACAATGCAAATCAAATCTTCTTTCTCAAAAACAAGTTGAAGGAAATCAAGATGGATAAAGGGGAGTCTATTCAATCCTACTTCATGAGAATAACCCAAATCAAGAATGACTTGCTATCTATTGGAGAAGTTATTTCTGACAGGGAACTCTTGCTTATTGCTCTTGGAGGTCTTCCAAGGCCATGGGATGTATTTGTCATCGCCATGCTCAACAATGACAGGATACCTAGTTTTGATGAGTTATTGGCTAGAAGCACTCAAGAGGAGACTAAGATGATGGAGAGAGACAAGCCCTCAAATGGAAATGAACCTACTGCTTTCTCCGCTCATGCAAAGAGAGACTAATATTGGGCCAAGAAGACAAGGTCAACGATTCAAAAAGGGATTTAAAGAAGGAAGAAAAGGAAGGTGCTACAATTGCAACAGGTTCAGCCACTATGCTAGAGAGTGTCCTCACACGAAGAATTCTCCAAGGAATGATGACAATAACAACAACAACAATGTCAAAGGAAATGGCAATCAAAGGCACAATAAGTTTAACAACAAAGAAAAGAGGAATGCACCCGCTACTCGAAATGGAAATGGTCGACCTCCCAAAAGGACGAGAAATACCAATGGAGCCTCAAGGCACTTCACTAGGTATAAGGAGGCCCTTTCAAATTTGATTGAAAGGAAAACTAATTTGAACATCATACTTGGAGATAATGCCACCTAACCCATGAAAGGGATAGGTATTGTCACTCTTCACTTGAATCAAGGTCAAACCCTTCATCTACAAGAAGTGTTGTATATGCCCAATCTGAAGAAGAACTTGGTATCTATTTCTGCAATGGAAGACAAAGTTGTTAAGGTAACATTCATTGATGGAAAGGTGTGTCTTTGGCAAAGAAACCATAAAGATGCATTTACTCTTGGATTTAGGGTTGATGGTCTCTATCAAGTTGGTGGAAGCTCTTTGGGGTCTTTGGCAAGTGATACTTTTCTTAAATTTGAGTTATGGCACTAGAGGTTCGCCCACTTACATTACAAAGCCTTACCTGGGGTAAGGAAGATGGTCACAGGTATACCCGAGTTCAATATGAACCATGAAGGTGTTTGCCAGGGTTGTGCAACTGGGGCACTTACAAAGAGACCATTCCCTTTTAGTGAAAGCAAGACTACCGATATTCTTCAGTTGGTCCATTCTCATCTATCTAGTATGTTGCCTGTAACATCGTTGGGAGGATACCTATATTATGTAATCTTTGTGGATGACTTCTCACACAAAACATAGATCTATTTCTTAAAGAAGAAGGATGAAGTGTTCAAATGGTTCTGTTCTTTCAAAGCCTTGGTGGAAAATTAAACAGGAAAGAAGAACAAGATATTGAGGATCGACAATGGAACCGAATATGAATCAAATGAATTCAATGACTTTTGCAAAGAGGTTGGCATTAAGAGGGAGACAATTGTTCCATACACTCCTGAGCAAAATGGTGTTGCTAAAAGGAAGAATCGAACAGTCATGGAAGCCACCCGTGTCATGCTCCATGATCAAGGTCTACTGAAGTTCTTATGGGGAGAAGTTGCCAACACTATTGTATATGTTCAAAATAGGGGCCCGCATCAAGCATTGGATTTCAAGACACCCGTTGAGGTCTTCACTAGTAACAAACTTGATGTTTCTCCTTCTAAAATATTTGGTTGTCTCGTGTATTTTCATGTGCCTAAAGAGAAAAGATACAAGTTGGAAGCATCTGGGAAGAAGGGTATATTCGTTGGCTATAGTGAAAATTCGAAAGCATATAGAATCTATGTGCCTGGTCAAAGAGATGTGGAAGTAAGTCATGATGTCACCTTTGATGAAGATACTACCCTTGGGAAAGCCAGAGATCTCTCCATTCCAAGGAAGGACAATGATGATGCTGCAGAAAAACAATATGAACGTCCAACAGATGAGCATATGCTCGATATTGATGGTCTGATGGATCCTATTGATCCACCTCCTGGTGATCCCTCTACCTCAAGGAAACGACCACTATGGCTCTAAGATACTCTTGAAGATGTTGAAAGACATATTGCTCCAAGAGGTAAGAAGCCAAATAGGTATCAAGGGTACTTGGTTGTTATGAGTATTATCGTTCAAGCTGAACCATGCACATTCGAAGAAGCCGTAAAGCACCAAGTATGGAAGGATGCAATGAATGAGGAATATGAATCAATCATGAAGAATGATGTCTAGGACGCAATGCCTAGACCCAAGGACAAGTCCATGGTCACCTCTAAATGGCTTTACAAAATGAAACATGGACCTGATGGGAGTGTTGAAAAACATAAGGTCAGGTTCGTTGCTCGAGGCTTCTCTCAAAAGGAAGGAGTGGAATATGATGAGATATTTGCATTGGTTGCCCAATATACCACTATTCGATCTATTATTGCTCTCACTGCCACTCAAGGATGGAGCCTACATCAAATGGACGTCAAGATCGCTTTCTTGCATGGCTCGCTTAAGGAGGAAGTCTACTTGGAACAACCTCAGGGGTTTGAAGTAAAAGATCGAAGGACACATGTATGCAGGTTGAAGAAAGCCCTCTATGGCTTGAAGCAAGCACCTAGGGCTTGGTATGAGAGGATTGACAGTTATCTTATGAAGTTGGGATTTACGAGGAGCTATGTTGATCCAAACCTATACTTCAAGGTTAAAAAGGACATGCCTCTCATTTTGGTCCTTTATGTTGATGATCTCTTTCTGGCAGGCATCAACCCTCTCATTTATCAATGCAGGAGGGACTTGAGTTCCGAGTTCGAGATAAAGGACCTAGGACTAATGCACTACTTCCTAGGCCTGCAAGTCTTGCAAAAGCTAGGTTAGATTTTCCTTTCTCAAGGAAAATACATTGGGAAGCTACTAGATAGATGTGGGATGGTGGATTGCAAGTTTGTGTCTACTCTGATGGAACTCAACTTCAAGAAGCTATGTGGAAGTGTTGTTGGGGCCCGAATTGGCAAACCCTTTCGAGTACCAACAACTTGTGGGGGCCTTAATGTTCTTGGTAAACTCTCGTCCGGACATATGCTTCACTATGAATACGTTGAGTCAATTTATAGTTGAGCCTCATCACATACATTGGATTGCTGCTAAGAATATCTTAAGATATCTCTGTGGCACAATACACTGTCAGGAATTTGAGGCTACATGGATATATTGATGTTGATTGGGCTAGCATTGTGGTGGATCGAAAGAGCACGTCATGATGTTGCTTCTCATTGGGGTTTGCTTCAATTTCATGGATAAGCGGGAAGCAGAAATTGGTTGCTTTAAGCACCACCGAGGTCAAATACATTGCAGCTAGTATGGCCTGTTGTGAAGCTATTTGGTTAAGGAAGCTCTTCAATGAGTTATATGAGCTAATGGTGGATACCACCGTGATCTATCGCAACAACCAAAGTGGGACTCGCCTTTCAAGTGAATCTTGTGTTCCACTACCACTCCAAGCACATTGATATCAGGTACCACTTTATCCGGGATATGGTACAATGGGGAGCAATAAGGCTCGAACACATCAAGACTGATGAGCAGATTGTTGACATCCCGAAGGTCAAATTATTAGCCTTTCGAGAGAGACTTGGAGTCGTGGAAGGACCCTCCCATGAAGGTCCCGCTTGGACACTGAGCTATGGGAGCTCCTGGGCGCTTGTTGTACTTCTTGGAGCTATGAGCGACCATAGGGTGAGTGGTTCACCTTCCCTTATGGTGCGTTGAGTACAGGGTGAGTGGTTCACCTTCCCCTATGATACCCCATGATGGTTGGCATGTATGTAGGGTGAGTGGTTCACCTTCCCCTACGATTGACAATATATGCATAGGATGAGTGGTTCACCTTCTCCTATGGCATATGAGCAGGATGAGTGGTTCACCTTCTCCTGCGGATGCCCCAGCATACATCCTACCCATGTAGTCCAAGACTCATGGGAAGTACCTCTCCTCTAGCCAATGAGTTGGGAAAAGTGGATAGGGACCATAGCACTACAGATGAACGCATCATGTACTGTCGTACTCCCTATGTCTAGGATGCATGGCGTTCAACAACTTGATCTTGGATCAAGCCTAATTGGGGTTCTACTCCTAGACTGACTTTTGTCAATGGAGAGTGGTAAGGTCTTGTGACTCACTCTCCATCGATTCTTCTTCGTTATCTATATCAGTGTTCAACAAAGTTGAGATGAGATACGAAGATGGTACATGACAATAGGATGGCATGATGATCGATGATGATGGATGGATTGGCATGTGAAATTCTCCCTAGTTGAGAGGGAGTATTAAAATTAGCAATTAGGGCCAAATTCCACTATTTGACAGCTCATTTTATGGAGATGATTATTGCATTGAATTCCTCTTTTCGAGAGGACCAAAATCGACCTAAAGATCATCAAATTTGGACAAGCAAAAATGTGGTTTTGAATTTATGCCCACACATGTGCAAATTGTCAAGGTCGGCCACATCATCATGTAGGCTCATGAAGCCCAATGGACATGTCTCTTCACCCTCAACGACTTGTATAAGTATAAGAGACCTCAAACCTCATTTGGCATCATCTCATCTCGCACATTCTTCTCTCTCCTCATCTGATTGGTCCATAGTTCATTGGGCATCTATTCTTCTCACATGCGTGGCTAGAAAAGAGATGAATTACAGGGGCTGAATTGCAAGATTGTTGCAGAGTTGGACCAGCATTGACCAAGGGGTATTTGACCAAGTTTGACTGCGATTTTTGGGTCAAATTTCAGTTTTGGAAAGCTGTATCTATTGTCACAAAAACTAAGGTATTCTAAGCACTTTGACCAGGGATGACCACAGGGTTGACCACAAACATGAAGTGGAGAATTTGACCAGGTTTGACCATAGTTTTCAGCACTGTTTTGTGCAGACTTTGACCACTTCTGAAGGTTGAGTTTTACTACCTTTGACCGAGCTTCAAAGAGGATGTTTTGATGTTGCATTGACCATCTTTGACTTTCTGGTTAGGGAAGAATTTGACTGTCGTTGACTACAAATTTGACAGGGTTGCTTTCACTGTGATTTGGCAAGTCAATTTTGACTTTTGTACTCTCTCTCTTTCTGCTGAACATTTGATATAATAATAAAAAGAATTGATCAAAGGGTTTCACCATCTTGGTGTTTTTCCCTAGCATCTGCCAAATTTGGTGTCCTCTTGTCTTGGCTTGCCTTCTGCATTTTCTTATTCATGTTCTATCTACAGTTATTGTTAATGTAATTTATGGTTAATGTGATTGTTATTGGAAAACTCAATTGAAAATTGTCATTGGGTTGCTAAAGGACATTGAAGTAATTGTGCTAAGCATAGAACATACCATTGTTAACTAAAATTAACAACATCATCATGTCATCATCTATCAAGCCCCACATCATCACTCTAGGCCTCATGAGAATGACATTAAAATCCTAGGGCATGACATTGTCATCAAGAAAGGTGTACCCTCCCTTCCAAAGAGATCTCAAATCATCATCATCATCAAATTGGTCAAAGAAATAAGGAAACATACATCAAGAAGGTGCAATGCCATCTTGGGGGTGTCCTATGGTCTTTGGGGTACATCTTCATCCTATGAAACATCCTGGCCTTAGTGATCAACACTTGAGCTCTCGAGGAACATCATCAATGTTGGATCCATCCCAAGGTCAATGCTCTTCTCTAACTGGTCAACACCCTGGCTACAGTGCCCTAAAGTGTCATCCACGATTATAATAAGCTGGAAACTATTCTTCTAACTATGGCAGTTTATTTGTCTTCTATGTAGATTTTAACCTTGTACAGAAATTACCTGCAAACGAATTCTGAGAACAGAAAAATATACAATGGCGAGAACATAAAACAAATATACACAGAGATTTTCCCCTCGATCCCAAAATCGGGACTACCAAAGCAATTTTTCATTATATTCTTTTCAATTTTACATAATATATTATATTTATATTATATAATATATATATATATATATGTCAAAGCATTCATAAACACCAAACCATTAACCCTAGATTAGAACATAGTCGTAGTTCCCTTGGCCGGATCTAAAAAATACCATGGGCAAAAAATCATCATGCCCACCATCTTTGGGTTTGCCCCCCATCCTTGGGTCCGCCCAACTATTATTGGGTCTGCATAAAGAAATTCCCAAGGCGGTGCCTCAGACCCCGTGCAAGGGGGCTACCGCCCCCCAGTAAACCCCCCAACAGAGCAGGCTACCCCCTCCCCCTTGTGACCCCCCACTGTGCCTAGTGCAACATACAACGCGTGCAACTACTCATGGAAAGAATATAACACACACCCAACATTATGTTAATTAATTAATGGCAAATAATGAATAGCTCACTATTGCAATCTTCACAATTAAAATAAATGTTGCATAAATAAATCAGGAACTGAGAAATTGTACACACATAAAATGACACCAACGATTTGGACTAACATCCCCAGAAAAACCCTAAAGGGAAAACCGGTGCAAGAGATGAGCGTTTATATTTTATTATCTTCAACAAATTAGAAAGTACATAGATTTACTCACCAAAACACTGACAAAACTCCAGAAAAATATCTCCACCACTCCAACTGGCAGATCGACTTAGAAGTTTCCCTTGCAAAATCAAATTTGGCCTCCTCTAGTAAATGCACACAAAAAATGTTGTTGTAGGAAATACCCACTAGCTAGAAACTGAGGTTCTATTAATCCTGCACTCGCACTAGGCAACTCGCTCTATCCTTCAGATTTCATTAGAGAATTTTTGAGGTAAAACATGGGCCTCAAAAGAAGAATGTACAACCAAAATCAATTTTATAAGAACCGATGGGATTCAAGATGATGATGTCAACCATGGGGAATAATTCCCCATTTTTGGAGAAAAAAAGTAAAAAAGATTAAAAAATTAAAAAGCTACTCTTTCAACTCGTATTTTCAACTTATCTCCCTACGGTTTTACTCAAATTTTGAGCAAGAGCACTCATTGGACATAGAATTTAATTCATCATCCAAGGAGTACCCATGTTCCATACTTATGATGGACCTTGCTACACGAAAAATGAGAAATACATGAAAAATGTGATTGCAATCAAGTTTTTTCATGTATTTCTCATTTTCCGTATAGCAGGGACCATTGAAAGTATGCAACATGGCTACTCCTTGGATGAGGAACTAAATTCTGCATCCAACGAGTGTTCCCACTTGAAATTTGAGTAAAACCATAGGGAGATATGTAGAAAAAGTATTTTTGTTTTTTTCCCTCTAGAATTTGATGATGTAGTATAATCTTATTTTATTATTTCCACTATCATTTTTAAATATTCCTTAGGAGGCCCATTTTAGACCTCAAAATTTCTCTAATGGATCCCTGAAAACTGCAAATACGATCTGCTACCCAGATCTGCACACTGGAGAACTCACACCCCCTGGTACAACTTTCCTACAAATGAATTTGGCCTTGTTTCCGACTCTAGAAATCTGTGGAAATATCCCCTAGAAATATCTCTCCAATTTCTATTGAACCCTCTCATTGATGCTCTATTGGCTCGAACCCTTCCCTCATTGAATAATGCGCACTGGGAAATTTGCACAGCCTTGCTCCCTTGCTCATTGGATGTGTCTTCTCCAAGCCCCATCAACTTGCTCTTATAGTTCTCTCGTTGGAGCACCAATGGCCAAGATCTAATAATGATCGATGGCTCAAATAATCTTAGACGCCTATCAGATTACTTTTGAGAAGTACCTACAGAAAAAGTTGATTTCCTTAATTAATACACTTTAATTAACCAGTTTCCCTATGTTAGACTTGGGAAATTTTAGTTATCCGATTAATTAATTTAATTAAGGTGTTTCAGAGTCATATCTCACAAAACCATTTTTGGGTATTGAATGTCTCATGTTCCTTAGCCTCTCTGACACCTTAGAGACTAGAATGCTTGTCTGATGCTACCAATCAATGTTTTAAAACTCCGACTCCGACTCCGACTCAGCCGAGGGTCGACTCTGACTCTGACTCTGACTCGGTATCGACTCGGCCAGCTCGATTTCAATGACTCGGTCATTGTAAAAAATACATTAAATACTTATCTTTTATAAAAACACATAATTTTAAAGATTTCCATTCATGTTTCCAAACACAAAGCATTAGAATATAGATAGAAGACAACATATGATCAAAGTAGGCTCATGAATATATCCATTATATCAAAATGGCACCCAGTGCACTGTCCAATACATACACGATGATGATATAGAGATCAAAACAAAAACACATAACCAAGGAGGCTATAAATGGCCTCTACAACAAAAGGTTGTGACCAGTACTACTGGCTATCGGTAGAGTTGCCAACATCATCTGGCTCAGTGTTACTTGGGAGCGGGAGCGAAAGTGGGGAGCGAGAGTGAAAACAGGAGCGGGAGCGACATTTTCAAAAGCTCCTGGTTTGGGAGCGAATCCTTTCGGGAGCGAATCCTTTCGGGAGCGAATCCCGAAGGAGTTCGACAACCAATGTCACTAACATCAAGGTACATAGAGGGATTGGTGCTCTTGATTAAATACGAGTTCCATACCCTAATACATGACAAAATTCATTAGAAACATTGCAATCCTCCAATCCCGAAATCCTGAAAAACTGATAAGTTCGTTGGATTTTGAATGAAATCTAAAATTCTACCTTCTCCATATGAAATCCAATGAGGTTGGAACCACTCTCAAACATCCTGAGTCATTTCATGGTAATGTTAAAAATTTAAGTAAAAGGATGAAAATGAAGATTAAGGAGAATGTCACTTTTACTTTAAGAATTTAACATTACATGAAATTTGAATAGCATATCAATACTAGGAGAGGGGAATGGACCCCAAATAGCACTTAACCAATTTAGAAAACACCTTGGAGTCCCCAACAATCAACTAAATGTTAAAAATTTTAAAAAAATTAGAAAAATCACTGTTTTTTGGGTGATTGGCCGGATTTAATGACTCGGCCGAGTAGATGTGGAAACGGCCGGGTTGATCGAGTCATGACTGACTCGGCCGAGTCATGCAATAACTCGGCTGAGTCAGTGATGACTCGGCCTCCCGAACTAGTTTTTCTGTCGGGTCATAAAATTCTTCAATGACTCGGATCATCTCGGCCGTTTCGGATTCGATTCGGCCAAATTTTAAAACAGTGCTACCAATAATGAAAAACTAACACTCCCTCTTAGTGAGGAAGATGTTCTCTCCTCGACATCTTTCACTTCATCCTATAGTTCGATTGTCTATGTTGTTGATGTCTAACATTTGTTACACATCTCACGCTGATATGACTCCCTGTCACTGGAAATCACTGTCAAGAAGAGGACTGATAAACATTATCCATCAACTATTGTGCATACTTTGATCCACCTCACACTGTTGTTGCTACTACTCTACTGAGTCTGATCTTCTCAGAACCTGAAGCTCTAAACTTCTATAGGGTTGGTCCCTTTGAAGCTAGGCTCTCTCTAAGTCTTGATCTCCTAATGGGAAATCACTCTGGCTAGAACCAATGTTCCACCAAGGTTCTGGGACGAGGGGGCGAGGGAGCGAGGGGGCGCGGGAGCGGCCTATGCAAAAGCTCCCTACCATTTTTTAGGAAACGTGGGGGAGCGTCAAGGTCTTAAAAATTTATAAATATAAAATATAATTTATTAATTGAGTCCACTATGACAATTTGGTTTGAATTGAAAAGCTGCAAAGCATGATCATTGATATGAATATCATTTTGACATTATCCAAATTTATAATATCATATAAAATAATAAATTTAAAATTCTAATTCAGCTTGGTCAAATTCTAATTTAGATTTTGGTCAAACAGAGGGAGAGCTTCAGCTTTGATAAGGTAGCCACTGAATTCTGTGAAAAGGTAAATGAACAGATCAGGAACACTGCCATGCAGTAGAAGGGGCAACTACAATGGGTTGTCCAGCTGTATTGGATCCAACAGCTAGAAAGTTTGTTATATTTATATATAATATAGACAGTACACCATATGCTGAAAGAAGAGTTTTAGTTCCAGGAGAGATGAGAAGATCACATGAAAGAGTTTCTGACAGCTTACTATCAAATGACATTGACTGCAGGATGACCATCTGCGAACCAACTTGGGTGACCAACGATGGCATGGATAATTTGTCTACCTTATTAGAGCAATGCCATGCAATTCAAACTTCAAACTAGCAGTGTATTTCAAGGGTGAAAATAATTTTCAGACCTGAGAATTCAAGCTGAGCAACTGTGCTCTGTGTAAATTTTGTAACTGTATAAATTCATATATAACGACAATTCCAGAGATTTCTTGCTGCCCATAGTATTTTGTCATGCTTGCAGTAAACGCATGTTAGTCTATAGTCCACCCAATTATTTCCCACATGACATAGCTGTCGCTTCCATAGATGTATGTCAAATGTCATGCAAATTAAAAACACAAACTGAATGTCTCATATTCTTTGCCTGTCACTCCAGTTATCTCCCCACTGTAATCCAGCCATCACTTGAGAAAAAAAGGAGAAGTTTTAAAAGGGAAAATTCATGTATATGCTATATGGTCCAGCAAATTTCCATGATACTGACCCTCTAAAATAACGCTTGTTGAAACCAAAAGACAGCACAAGACGTTATCCCCATACAGAACATGAGTAGCTTTGTACCACTTTAGGTCTATTAAATCATAAACTATAAGCAAGGTCATTTTTTTGGGAGCGTGGGGAAACGTCCCCTTAGGGAAGGGAAAAGTTTCCCTGGCACGTCCCCCTGAGTTTCCTCCATTTTGGGAGCGTGGGGAAACGTCCCCTACTCGTCCCCAAGTCCCCGGAGCGCGGGGGAGCGAGGAAACTAGACCCCTAGGGGGGGGGGCGAGTCCCCGTGGAACACTGCTTTCAGATTTACAATGCAGAAATGACAAATAATCATTGATAATTCATAAATGATAATAGTCTAATATGTAATGATGATCATATTTAGCCTTTAGATGTACATTTCATAATTATTAAGATTTTCTATTTAGTTATTGACATATTTTTGGGATTTTATTATTATATATTAAATTTTTAATAATTTAAAATTTTATAATTTTTATGACTTTGACGTCCCCCCTTTTCCCCAAAAATTCCCTAAATTTTGGGGTTGCTTATATACGTCCCCCTTATGCGTATCCCTGCTCCCGCGTTTCCTCGTGTCGGAAACTCGATGGAACATTGGATTTAATTAAAATAATTAACTTTTTTAAATGGTTTCCTAAGTCTAAACTTAGAAAATCCGGTTAATTAAAGGGTATTAATCAAATCTGGTGTGAATCTTCTATAAGAAGACGAGGATCAACTTCCAGTTAATCTTAGCCTTTGATTATGTTTTAATCTTAGTCATTGGTGCTCCAACGAGAGATTATAAGAAGGAGCTTGATGGGCACTTGGAGAATGCATCGAGTGAGAGAGATCAAGAGATGGAATTTCTCAAGAGCAGCAGCGTTGAGTGGCCTGGGTAAGATCGAGTGATCTTCTTAAAGTGAGGGGCAGGGATAGAGTCTGGAGGAGAGTTTTCCAGATCCGAAGAGTGCAAGGTAGAGAAGGCATAGAGAGGTTCAGAGAGGCAACGTAGTGCCATGCAAAGGCAACGCAGAGCTTCAGAGGGAGCTCGAAATTCAGTAGAGAGGCAAGGCATCTCGACGATCATGGCAAACTCTTTCGAAATTAACTTTTTTAAATGGTTCCCTAAATCTAAACTTAGAGAATCTAGTTAATTAAAGGGTATTAATTAAATCTGGTGTGAATCTTCTAGAAGAAGACGAGGATCAACTCCCAGTTAATCTTAGCCTTTGATTATGTTTTAATCTTGGTCGTTGGTGCTCCAACAAGAGATTATAAGAAGCTTGATGGGCACTTGGAGAACACATCGAGTGAGAGAGATCGAGAGATCAAATTTCTCAAGAGTAGCAGCGTTGAGTTGCCTGAGTAAGATCGAGTGATCTTCTTGCAGTGAGGGGCAAGGATAGTAGTCCGAAAGAGAGTTTTCCAGATCCAAAGAGTGCAAGGTAGAGAAGGCATAGAGAGGTTCAGAGAGGCAACACAATGCCACGTAGAGGTAGCGCAGAGCTTCAGAGGGACTTCGAAATTCAACTGGGAGAGTTGAAATCTAGTGCCAAAGGCTGGGTTGTGAGACCGGAGGGCCAGAGGGTCGAATTTCCAGACAGCAGGAGATCAGAGGAGGAGGTGACGCAGAGCGCAGAGACTATGACGCAGATCTGCGTAGGTTGACGCAAAGGCTGCACAGAGGCAGCGTGGGGCTAGCCTTCCAAAGCCTAATCAGTGTCGGATCTCCAGAAACAGTGTGAGATTTTTCTCACTAACTCTTTGCCAGTTTATTCTCTATATCAGATTGCTAGTTTGGGCATCTAATGATTTGTACTCAGAAACTACTACATAATAATAAAACCCTCAGTTGTTGTATCAGTTTTCCCAAGTTGGGCTTTTACAGGGACATTGGTCCAAAAACAACTGTGTAATTTAGAACAGTGCGAAACACGCATATGGATTTCCAAAATGAATTCATTAATTGATTGAGAAACAATACTCAATATTAATACAGAGATATTTACAAAGATAGAAACATCAAGTTTCTATGTAAAGAATCAGTTTCATCTAAGAAACTGCTAAAGTAAGAAAATTAGCAACAGCTAAAAAGAATGAGCATTAAACTAAAATAGTATTATTCTAATACCCTCCCTTAATGCTCAATCTATTTACAACACCAATAGATCCCCTGAATTTTACAAACTTATCAGGACCAAGAGGCTTGGTGAAGATATCTGCGCGTTGCTCTGTTGTGGGAACATATCTCAACTGAACGGATCCGTCTTCAACAAGCTGGCGAATGTAGTGGCAATGAGTTTCCACATGTTTTGTTCGTTCATGAAAGACAGGATTTTTGGCAAGTTTGAGCACTCCCTGATTATCACAAAACAAGGAAGTAGGACTTGTCTGGGAAACATGCATATCTGCAAGCATACGTCGAAGCCAAACTGCCTCACAGGATGCCTTAACTGCTCCCCAATACTCTGCTTCTGTTGAGGAGAGAGCCACGGCTTGCTGCTTCTTACTAGTCTAGGTGACAGCACCAGATCCTAGACTAAACACATACCAGCTGTAGATTTACGATCATCAACCAAACCGGCCCAGTCAGAATCTGTGTAACCACTGAGTATAGGATCGGAACTGCGAGTGTATAGGAGTCCATAATCAGAAGTGCCACGCACATATCGTAGCACACGCTTTGCTGCTATCCAATGATCAGCTTTAGGGGCTGACATGAAGCGGGAAATGTAGCTCACTGCAAAACTGATGTCTGGTATGGTGGCAGTAAGATAGATGAGACTGCCCACTAATTGCCTGAATAAAGTTTCATCCACAGGGAGAGAGGATGACTGAGCTGAAAGTTTGAGCCCTGGTTCCATAGGAGTCGTGGCTGGTTTGCAATCTTGCATTCTGAACCTGTCCACAAGATTTTTGGCATACTTGGACTGAGAGAGAAAGATGTGATTCTCAGTCTGCCAAACTTCAACCCCCAGATAGTAGTGAAGAAGTCCCAAGTCTGTCATATCAAAGGTTCTGCATAAGTCTTGTTTGATCCCATGGATCAAATGTGCAGAGCTGCCAGTAATGATAAGGTCATCTACATAGACAACCACAAACAAGATATCATCACCAGTATGCTTGATATACAAATTTGCATCAGATGGTGGGCTCTGCTGAAATCCATGATCTGTCAGGTACTGATCAATTTTCATGTACCAAGCCTGAGGAGCTTGTTTCAATCCATAGAGAGCTTTAGCTAATCTACATACTTTCTGTTCTTGACCGACAATCTTAAATCCTGGAGGCTGTGTCATGTAGACTTCTTCCTGTAAGTCACCATTTAGGAAAGCACTTTTTACATCCATCTGATGAACTTTCCATTTAAACTGAGCTGCTAGGGCAAGGACAAGACGTATGGTACTCATTTTGGATGTAGGAGCAAAAGTCTCCTCATAGTCAATGCCTTCCTTCTGTGAGAATCCTCGAGC
>APFE031602713.1:249819-297839 GCA_000404065.3 Pinus taeda
GAAGAAGAAGACTGTTGATGCCATACAAAAATATTTAGGGTCACACTCAGGTGATGAATAACAATCGTAGCCACAGGTATAAAAGGTAAAAATTCTGAAGCATCTACTAATAATTTCGCACAAACTATTGATAGTGAAGAAAATGAGAGGAAAAGGCATGAGCTTTTTCATATTAGAGTTATTTCCAAGCATCAAAAGATTGATACTTTATTTGATAGTGGCTCACAAGTAAACTTAATTTCTGAAGCAATTGTAAAGAAGCTAGGATTACTAACCACACCTCACAAGAAGCCATATCCATTAGGTTGGGTATGTGATAAAGCAAAGCTACAAGTGACTAGACAATGTAAACTTAGGTTTTCTTTTGGGTCAAGATTTGTGGATGAGGTTGAGTTAGATTTCGTTCCCTTGGACATATGTGAAATTTTTTTAGGAAGTCCTTACTTGTATGATACAAAAGTCATTTTCTATAGAGCTGAAAATAAGTATCAACTCGTTAAAGATGGAATCGAATATATTGTAAGAGCTCATAAACTCAAGAATAATTATACTCTCATAAACTCAGGGTAGACGAAAAGAATTGTAAATTCATGCAAGCAATTTTTATTGATGGTTGTAAAGGAAAAGAAACCTGATAAAACCAATGCATTTGAAGGTTGTGATGCTAAACAGCAAGCTGATTTAGAAAAAGTTGTTTCAGAATATGTGTTAATTTTAGGTATGTTCTATGCTAGAGCAATTTATTTAATTTCTTTTCCATGTTAGCAATCACATCAGCATAAAGGTAAACTGCAGATAGAACATGAATATAAATTGTAGAAAACAAGCCAAGACAATACGACACAAGATGTGGCGCAAGCCAGGGACAAACCCCACAATGTGTGGGGAAACCCTTTGATCAAATCTTCTTTCATATTCAAATTTCAGCAGAGAAAGAGAGAGAGATAGTACATTTACAACAGAATTCAACACTTTGACTTATCTAGATTTGAGCATAGATCATCTCTTATAACAATGAGATCAGTAGAAGACATTATGCTTCAACTCATTCTCCAAGGTAACTCCTTCACCTATAATCATGTTGCATCTGGTCCTCTAGCTGCACCACTGCATACTGCACCATGTTGCACTAATCATGATTATCATCATGTTTCTCATGTCCATGATCTTATCCATAATCATACTACACAAACTAATATGCATCATCATCAGGCTTCTGCCCTTGCTCCATGTATCATTTAACTGCCCATGCACATGATCTCATAGTTCTGCCCATATATCTCATGATGTTGTCCATGATCATCATGTTGCCCATATATCTCATGTTGTTGTTCATAATGTCCTTCTATTGCTTCATTATAGGGTTCATATACATATCAGCCTTAGTTGTTTGCTATGGCTTGCAGCCTAGCAAAGCAGCTTGGCTACCCTCCATGCAGTCCCATTATTTGCTTATCATTGTCTATATGACCAGTGTTCTTCATAACCATGCTAGACTGTAGTTATGATTGAAGCAAATTATATATGCCTGACACAATGAAGCATATATATATGACTTCTCCCATAATATATATGACCGTTCCATACATCATGAAGCGTATATATGACCGCTCCCATAATATATATGATCATTCCATACAGTGTATGATGACTGCATTCCATACATAATTGCATCCCATGATTGTTGTGTTCCATACATCAGACTGCCCAGCGTATAACCACGACTGCGTTGCCTCTTCATTATTGTGGCTCAGCTTGATGCACTTGCTGTGAGTATAGTTGCTTGGTGCGTATATTATATGTCACTCAACTTCATGCATCCCATGGTTGTCTGCATCCTAATCATGAACAACGTGTAGATATTACCATGACTTTGCCTATGTCCTGATCATGAACAGTGTGTAGGTATTACCATGATGTACTACGGCACCTCTCATCACTACGGTTCATTACGAGCATATCACATGACTGTGCGTTGTATGGACAGTGTGTAAGTGTCCAGCATTTCATATGACTGTGCATTGTATGGCCTGCGTGGTAAGTGTCCAGCGTTTCACATGACTGTGCGTTGTATGGTCTATGTGGTAAGTGTCCAGCGTTTCACATGACTGTGCATTGTATGGTGTGCGTGGTAAGTGTCCAGCGTTACAGTGTTGAGTTTCCACTGCGGCTACCTACGGCTACCCTTCACATAACTATGTCTATTCTTCATGTATCATCTCCATTGCTTGTGGGTTCATGACTGCGTTATCATTTAGGGCATCATCATGCGCTGGTAGGGCATCATCTTTGGGCCAGCG
The DNA here is from genome assembly GCA_000404065.3 of Pinus taeda. Taxonomy (NCBI): domain Eukaryota; kingdom Viridiplantae; phylum Streptophyta; class Pinopsida; order Pinales; family Pinaceae; genus Pinus; species Pinus taeda. Next base: position 252,120 of record APFE031602713.1, read on the forward strand.
TGTGTTTCTCTTGGTGTCTCACTCCTCCAAAAACCCAAGACGTGGATAGGAGGAGATCACTCAAGAATTGTGTCCAAATGACATCAAATCCTCTTCTATTTATACCAACAACGTATTGGTTGAATAGACATGACGTTTGGGCTTCTTGAGCCTACGTAAGAGCTGGTTGGCTAGATGATAAATCCATAATCAAAATAAATTCATATCTCTATAAATACTTATCGGAATCAGATGATATTTGGATCAATCCTACACCTCTCGACGAGAGGGATCCAATAAAAATGCTAGCTGCCATAAATAGGCTATCCCACATGGAGTTTGGCCCTAGTTGCCAATTTTAACACTCCCTCTCAACTAGGGAGAACTCCATACGCTGATCCATATGTCTGACTGTACTATCTCTGCCATCAGTGCCCTGCACTGCTCTGCCCAGCTCTGCTCAGCTTTGTTGGCTCTGTTGGCTCTGTTCTGATCTGCTCAACTCTGTTCTGCTTTGCTCAGCTCTTTTGGCTCTGCTCTACTTTGCTCTGCTCAGCTCTGCCAGCTTTTTTGGCTTAGCTATGCTCTGCTCAGCTTTGCTCTGCTGAACTATGAAGAAGAAGAATTAATCGAGAATGTTTCATACCATTCTCCACTGACTTGAAGTCAGTCTCAGAGTGTGTACCACTAGTCCCAGACCAGTCTCAACTGACCCAAAGTCAGTGTCATAGAGGGTACCACTCCTACCACTAGTCCCAGACCAATATCACAGGCTCAGAGAGTGTACCACTGGTCCCAAACCAGTCTCAACCGACCTGAAGTCAGCGTCATAGCATGTACCACTCTCACTGGTCCCAGACTAGTCCTGCACTGACACGAAGTCAGTCTCAGAGTATGTACCACTAGTCCCAAACCAGTCTCAACCGACCCAAAGTCTGTGTCATAGAGGGTACCACTCCTACCACTGGTCCCAGACTAGTATCCCAGTCTCAGAGAGTGTACCATTGGTCCCAGACTACTCTCAACTGACCCGAAGTTAGCGTCATAGCATGTACCACTCTCACTGGTCGCAGACCAATCCTGCACTGACACGAAGTCAGTCTCAGAGTATGTACCACTAGTCCGTAACCAATCTCAACTGACCCGAAGTCAACATCATAGAGGGTACCACTCCTACCACTGGTCCTAGACTAGTATCACAGGCTCAGAGAGCGTACCACTGGTCCCAGGCCAGTCTAAACCGACCTGAAGTCAGCGTCATAGCATGTACCACTCTCACTGGTCCCAAACTAGTCCTGTATTGACATGAAGTTAGTCTCAAAGTATGTACCACTGGTCCCAGACTAGTCTCAACCAACCTGAAATTAGCGTCATAGTAGGTACAACTCCTACCACTGGTCCCAGATCAATGAAGGTCATCCTAGCGTAGGGAGTACATTAGATACAGCAATGCGTCCATCGGTACTACTATGGTCCCTATCTTCATTTCCTTGCTCATTGATCAGATGAGAGGTACTTCCCATGAGTCCCAGACTGCATGGGTAGGATGCCTTGATAGGAGAACTTAATAAATCTCGTCCTCGCAGGAGAACTAATCATTCTGCTACATTTGTCATGGAAAACACATCATCTAGACCTCACAGGAGAACTAATCATCCTATTACATAGGAGAGTGAATCATCCTGTTCCACAAGAGAGCAAATCATCTTGTCCCACAAGAGAGCAAGTCATCTTATCCCAATTCGCACCACCAGGGAAGGGTGAGTCACCTTGTGGTTGTATGTTGCTCCAGTAAGAACCACAAGCCCCTAGAGCTCCTAGAGCTCAATGTATGCAACATGCAAGACCCTTTTACAAGGGTCTCTCGACGACTCCAAGTTGTACAGGAAAATCATAGATTTGATCTTTCCCCGCGAGACTTTGACAAAGTGTATCGACCTGAACATCATCTTAATGCGATGGAGCCTCCTTGCTCATCGACTTACCATATCCCAGATAAGGTAGTATCTAATGTCTATCTACTGGAGCAATCGTTGAATACAGGATTCATCAATAATCGGATCCCACCTCCGGTTGTCACAGAGAATCACAGTGGTATTCATCATGTGTACTCACTGAAGAGTTTCCACAACCAGGCAACTTCATATGAGGTCATATTTGTAGTTATGTATTCGGTCTCGGTGGTACTTATAACAACTGACTTCTACTTCTTGCTCATCCATGATATAGAAGCAGAATCCAAAGAGAACAAGCAGTGAAAAGTGCTCTAATGATCCTCCACACTGCCTGACCAGTCAGCATTTGATGTAGTTTTCATATTTTCGACAGTATATCTCAATCCATGAGACATTGTGCTCCGAAGATATCTCAGAATATTCTTGGCACCAATCCAATGGGGCTCAACCAAATATGATCTCACCATGCTATCTACAAAGCATATGTCCGGAATCCAACTCCCTCTTACTTCTGCAAATGAGAGGGTCTGCACCTGTCAGAAATAGTTCATCCGCATAAGGTGACGGTATGAGAGCTCTATCATCCACAACCTTCAAGTAATGGTTTGGATCGGTTTCACTCCTAGTGAATCTCAGCTTCACCAAAAAGCTATCAATCCTCTCATACTACGCCCGGTGTGTTTTGCTTCAAGCCATAGAGGGCTTTCTTCCACCTGTATACATGAGATTCTCATTCATGAATCTCAAACTCCACAGATTGTTCCAAACTTGTGGACCTGCTACATGAGGGGAATGGTCCCCTTGTAAGATTTTCCTTCAGTACATATTAGACATGTACCTTCAAGCTCTTTTTGAATTCAGGCATCCTGGTCACCATCTGACTCGCAGACTGAGTCAATGGACATGGTCCCCAATGGACTTGATACAACCCTTAAATCTAAAACATCTTTGAAAAATCTATTTTCAAACACGTACCTTTCCATAGATGAGTGCCACCTTTGACTTCCATTTCCGAGATGGACACCAGGTTCTTCTTGCGATCAAGTACATAAAAGTGATTCTAGGGTTCCTTTCTTTCTTTGAAGAGTCGACCATTTCCCTGATGACCTGCATTACCAGTCATTCCCTGGAATGATTGTTATCTTCATCAAGAGATGTATCTCTACCATTCATACACTCCTTCGCATAACGGCTGAACTTATTGCAACCAAGGCATCCACCTTTCCTTCCACCCTTTGATCTGAACTTCCCAATGAAGTGATCTTTAGATAGGCCATCAGAAACCTCAGTTACGTCATTATGATAATATGATATGCTTCGATTGGAACCCATTGATCCTTTTGTCTTGTCCCTATTGTCTTTGGTGATTTCTCTTTCACTCTTGCTTGGGCATTGTCTTCACCTCAGCTCTGATACTATGTTAATTTTAGGTATGTTTTATGCTAGAGCAATTTATTTAATTTCTTTTCCATGTTAGCAATCACATCAGCATAAAGGTAAACTGCAGATAGAACATGAATATAAATCGCAGAAGGCAAGCCAAGACAAGAGGACACAAGATGTGGCACAAGCCAGGGACAAACCCCACAATGTGTGGGGAAACCCTTTGATCAAATATTCTTTTATCTTAAAAGTTCAGCAGAGAAAGAGAGAGAGAGATAGTACATTTACAATAGAATTCAACACTTTGATTTATCTAGGTCTAATTATAGATCATCTCTTATAATGATGAGATCAGTTGAAGACATTCTGCTTCAACTAATTCTCCAAGGTGACTCCTTCACCTATCATTGTGCTGCATCTGGTCCTCTAGCTGCACCACTGCATACTGCACCATGCTACACTAATCATGATTATCATCATGTTGCCCATGTCCATGATCTTATCCATCATCATACTGCACAAAATAATGTGCATCATCATCATGCTTCTGCCCTCGCTCCATGTATCATTGTGTTGCCCATGCACATGATCTCATAGTGCTGCCCATATATCTCATGATGTTGTCCATGATCATCATGTTGCCCATATATCTCATGATGCTATTCATAATGCCCTTCTGTTGCTTCATTATAGAGTTCATATACATATCAGACTTAGCTGCTTGCTATGACTTGCAGCCTAGCAAAGCAGCTAGGCTATCCTCCATGCAGTCCCATTATTTGCTTATCACTGTTTATATGACCAGCGTTCTTCATAACCATGTTGCACTGTAGTTATGACTGAAGTAGATTATATATGCCTGACACAATGAAGCATATATATATGACTTCTCCCATAATATATATGACCATTCCATACATCATGAAGCATTTATATGACCACTTCCATAATATATATGATTTTTCCATACTACGTATGATGACTGCGTTCCATACATAATTGCATCCCATGATTGTTGCATTCCATACATCAGACTGCCCAGTGTATAACCATAACTACATTGCCTCTTCATTATTGCAGCTCAGCTTCATGCACTTGCTATGAGTATAGTTGCTTGGTGCGTATATTATATGCAGCTCGGCTTCATGCATCCCATGATTGCCTGCGTCCCGATCATGAATAGCGTGTAGATATTACCATGACTTTACCTGCGCCTTGATCATGAATAGCGTGTAGGTATTACCATGATGTACTATGGCACCTCTTCAACACTACAGTTCATAGCGTATCACATGACTGTGCGTTGTATGGGCTGCGTGTAAGTGTCCAACATTTCACATGATTGTGCATTGTATGGTCTACGTGGTAAGTGTCTAGCATTTCACATGATTGTGCATTGTATGGTCTACGTGGTAAGTGTCCAGCGTTACAACGTTGAGTTTCCACTGCGGCTACCCTTCATGTAACTGTGACTATCCTTCATGTATAATCTCCATTTCTTGTGGGTTCATGATTGCGTTATCATTTAGGGCATCATCATGCGTTGGTAGGGCATCATCTTTGGGCCAGCGTGTGTTTCTCTTGGTGTCTCACCCCTTCTCCAAAAACCCAAGACGTGGCAAGGAGGAGATCACTCAAGAATTGTGTCCAAATGACATCAAATCCTCTTCTATTTATACCAACAACGTATAGGTTGAACAGACATGACGTTTGGGCTTCTTGAGCCTACCTAAGAGCTGGTTGGCTAAATGTTAAATCCATAATCAAAATAAATTCATATCTCCATAAATACTTATCGGAATCGGATGATCTTTGGATCAATCCTACACCTCTTGATGAGAGGGATTCAATAAAAATATCTGTTGCCATAAATAGGCTTTCCCACATGGATTTTGGCCCTAGTTTCCAATTTTAACAATATGATATCCTATTTCAAGAACCTAAAGGTCTGCCACCCAAAAGGGAAATTGTACATGATATTAATTTGCAGCAAGATGCTCCATTCCCTAACATTGAAATGTACAAGTTATCCGCTTTAGAGAATGCAGAGATCAAGAAGCAGGTACAGGAGCTACTTGAGAAAGGGTTCATAAGACCAAGCACATCACCATGCGGATCTCCAATCGTGTTGGTGAGGAAGAAAGATGGTTCGTGGAGGATGTGCATTGATTACCGAGCACTGAATAAAATAACGATCAAGAATCGTTATCCCCTTCCTCGCATTGATGATCTATTGGATCAGTTGAAGGAAGTTGTTTACTTTTCCAAGTTGGAATTGTGTAGTGGTTACCATTAGGTCAGAGTAGTAGAGCAAGATGCATGGAAGACTACTTTCAAAACAAAGCAAGGGCTGTATGAATGGCTAGTTATGCCTTTTGGCTTAACTAATGCTCCTTCCACTTTCATGAGAGTTATGAATGATGTACTCAAGCATTTTATTGATGATTTTGTAATTGTATATTTGGATGACATTATTGTTTTCAGTAAAACATGGGAAGAAAATTTGGAGCATGTAAGGCAGACTCTAGATGTTTTGTAAAAAGAAAATCTATATGTTAAATTATCAAAATGTGAATTTGGTAAAACATCTTTGAATTATTTGGGTCATATTGTAGGAGGTGGTGAATTGAAGATAGATCCCTCTAAGGTTGTAGTCATTATAAACTGGCCTAAACCCAAGTCTGCTACAAAAGTTAGAAGCTTCCTAGGAGCAGCACAATATTGGAGAAAGTTTATTACTAACTTTTCCTTAATTGTAGCTCCCTTACATGCTTTAATAGGATTGAACAAGGTGTTTCAATGGAGAGGCAAATAGCAGAAAGCCTTCGACACCTTGAAAGAAAAAATTAGTACAGAACTAGTACTACCATTGCCAAATCTTCAACAACCATTTGAGATCGAAACAAATGCCAGTGACTATGCCATGGGAGCAGTGTTGATGCAAGATAGTAAACCCATATGCTACCATTCTGAGACATTTAATTATGCAGTAGTTAATTATCCCACCTATGATAAAGAATTGAATGCGTTAGTAAAAAGTGTAAAGAAGTGGAAACATTACTTAATGGGCAAAGAAACAGTTATACATACTGATCATCGGCCACTTCAGTGCTTGCACTTACAAACTAAATTGCAGCAATCAAGACACTATGGGTGGATGGGTTTCCTATAGAAATTTCATTTAGTCATCAGGTATAAAAAGGGCATACATAATAAATTTGCAGATATGTTGTCCAGACCAGTCATAAATGCATCTACTATACTTAAGCATAACTCAGTAATGCATGAAAGCTAAATTGAACAATATGCTCAAGATATAGACTTTAAAGATGTCTATGCATCTTTAAGTAATGGAAAAAAGGTTGAAGAATTGGATTACTATGTTAAGGACCAACTCTTGTATCATTTGGGAAATCTATGCATTCCACAAACTGAAAGAGTCAACGTAATTAGGGAAGCACATACTTCTCTGATATTGGGTCATTTTGGTGTAAGTAAAACAGTTGCACAGCTGAAAAGATACTACTATTGGCCAAGAATGCATGAAACAGATTCTAGATATGTAAGAGGGTGTATCATGTGTGCTAAAAGTAAGCCCAGCAATAGAAAAGTAGGCTTATGCACTCCACTACCAGTCCCTTAGCGTCCTTGGGAAAGTGTTTCCATGGACTTTGTTGGGGGATTGCCAAAGTCTAGAAAGGGACATGACTATTTATATGTTGTTATGGACAGGTTCAGCAAAATGTGTATTTTAATACCATATAATAAGCAAATTATAGCTGAACAAACAGCGAAGTTGTTCTTTCAGCATGTCTGGGTGCATTTTGGGTTACCCACTTCCATAGTATCTGATCGAGATTCCTAATTTGTTGGGAATTTTTGGTCAAGTCTATGGGAATTGATGGACACCAGACTGAAGAATAGCACAGTCTTTCATCCACAAATAGATGGCCAAACAAAGGTAGTCAACAAGACAGTGATCCAGTTGCTCAGGGGCTATTGCAGGAAGCACCCCAAGCTTTGGGATGAACATTTATGTTATGTGCAACATGCTTACAATCGTGCTAAACATTCTTCTACACAGAGATATCCTTTTGAGACATGTTTCAGTTTTATACCAAGGTCTCCCTTGGATTTTGTCTTTGAAAAAGACATAGCAGTTGTTGGACATAGTGATGTGGACAAAGCAACCAGGTTCATTGAACAGATCCAAGGAATTCACCAAGCAGTATAGGAACAGCTGGAAAAGAGCCAAGCCAAGTACAAGGAAAGGCATGATAAACACGGGGTGGAGCACAACTTCCAAGTTGGTGATCAAGTCTGGTTGTATATCAGCAAGGACAGAATGCAAGGTGAAGGAAAGAAGCTGAAGCCAATAAGGTATGGACCTTTTAAGGTACTTGAGAAAATTGGTGAGAATGCTTTCCACCTTGATCTACCAACATACATGCACATCTATTCAGTGGTAAATTCAAAAAACTTAAGACTGTTTGAACCTTCATTAATTGAAGACCCCGAAGAGCAAAGTCAATTGCCTTCCATTGATGATCTGCTGCCTGAATATCTCAACGAGATGCAGGAAGATATAGTTCTGGACAGGAAGGTGAGAACCACGCGCAGAGGGGATGTTAAGTGACTTAGAATCGGGCTCAAAGGTTCAAAACCCAATAGTACAAAATGGATAGAGATTGGGCAAGTGAGGCAGTTGTATCCTCACTTTAGCAATGCTTGAAAACCAACTTTTGGTGGTCCAAAAGCCCTTTCCAGTGGGAAGGCGTGATCCAAATGGATCCAAGAACACTCTATAATTCTTGAAATCTCTTAAAATCATGCCAAAGATCCAAATAATCACATATGAAGAACCCTTAGAATGGAGGAAAACCACTATCGAGAGGCCAAAAACATGTCAAAACAGTAAAAAACAGAGTATCGAAGGTCTGAACAAATGAATGCACAGTAGCTGTCAGATCTGGCCGATCAACAGTCCAGATCTGATCAGTGAATCACAATCAATGGTGTCAATCAACGGATATCGGCGCAGACTACATAACATTTGTGATGGTGACTGGTGGAGTTAATTAGGACCGTCGATCAAGCGCGCAGATCGATGGCCCATGTTGCATCGTAGGATTGCTATCAGAGATTACAAGAGTTCTTACAATGGCTCGGGGTTATCGCAATGTGCAATTGTGATCAATCGCATAGCAATATCACAATTGGGGCTACATAGGGGAGCGGGCATATAGACATGCACATCTGTGATCTGATGAACTAGACCCAACGGTTATATAAATATTATTGCATAAGATTTGAGATCCGCGGAAAAGGCATTTCCAATGTATTTTGCGTATTTCGTTCATTAAACAAAATACAAGGGGTGAAGTGTCGATGCAATAAGCCAGACCCGGAAGGGTTCCTTAAGGCTATTATATATTGGTTCAAGTCCGGAGAAAAGCCATTTCTAATGCATTTTCACAATTTTAACGTATTTCTAAAATACAAAGGGGAACCTTGGAGCACAGCCAAAGCAACTTGCAACAGCGATTGAGGATGGACCTGATAGGGGAATAGACCGTATTTAAGGACTTTTGAAGTCCGCAATGAACTGTGTTTTGGCGGAATTTCACAGTCGCGAATGCATTTTCTTGTGTTAGCAAAAAACGACCAGGTTCGGGATTCTGAAGGGTTTCAAGGGCTCGAGGCACTCTTATGTTGCAAAATAGGTGGCCACCTCCCCTTTAGGCATTATGCAATGATTGTGTAACGCTAGAAGAGGGATTCGAGCAGACAGAAGCCGAGGAGACTGAAAGTCGAGGAGCTGAAATGAACAGGCGGCACAGTTTGGCTTTAAAGCCATAGAGAACATAACACAGGGCAAGCAGTGCTGAGACAGTGCTAAGACATAGACAAAGAGTGATTCAGAAAGTCTGCGTACTGAGAGAAAGCTTGAGAGTTTCAAGCAAACTCTTAATATTATATATGTTGTGTATTAAGTCTCAAATTGAGCTCATACTGTTGTAAAAACTATGCTTGAAGACATAATAGAGAGGCCACCTTGGAAGGCTGGACCAGGAGATGTAGCCTAGGAGTATTAGGTGAACTCCTTATTAAACTTGTTGTGTTTTTATGTGTTTGTCTATTATATTCTTTTACTACTTCATAGTCTATGTATTTCAGAATCTGATCGATTCATTGCATAAAATAATATAGGCAAATCCATGCACATGAGTCTATAATACCTTATTAATTGTCTTAGATCTCATTATCAGATCAAGTGTCTTACAGGTTTCTACTTCACTTTTACCCCTCATGCACATTATCTTATATTCTGTGAACATTTGATCAATCATCTGTCTTATCTGACCAGAACATAGATTGTCAATGTTCCATTCTTTATATGCATCATTGAAAAATGTTTGAGATTTTGGGAGCTTACCCTTATCACTCAAATTAGGAACAGGATATCTTGAGTACTGGCTAGGCAGTGGATCATAAACTAGCAGTAGATGAGAGTCAAATGAGGTCATGTCACGTATGTATTATTCATGCTCAACGTTAGTTATGAGTGCCCAGGAGATATTTCAACGACCCTTTCTATTTGTGAGGCTCACCCACAACATTTGTCTTGATAGGATTCAATATTCCATTCAATGTTGGGGCATTATTGTTGTTATGACTAATGTTACCATTGTTTTCGCCAAGAAGACTACTCTCTTTAATTAAAACTAGATTAAACATAATTATTCAATGGAGCTTGGGTGTGCTTGATTCCAGATTACAGTGTTGGATTTATGTGGATTGCAGATTCTGGGAATATTTTGAAATCTCATGTCAATAAAAATTAAAAAATTGACCCTCTCGTGATTATCCGATTCTGAAATATTCTCGGAATCTACCAGCAACATAAATATTCCTAGAATCTACCATCCACATAAAGATGCCTAATTCTAGTGATTCAAGGTACCAACAATAAAATACATGTCAGTCCTTCGATTCATTAGTGGGTTGATAATGAAAACAACATGTTGAGGCTAAACTATAACTTGAAAAACTTATGGCACAAAATAATGACATGGTAGTGAAGTACAATGCACAATAGTCTATTTGTTTTCTGCAAGGATTTGTTGGAATTATAAGTTTAAGTTATGAACTCTCAATTATCTGAGTGTTTTAGGAGTTTTTTAGGTTGTTAAATTTATTTATGCAGACTAAAACTAATTTTAAACAACAAAGATTAATATTTACCCAAAATCAATAGATTAAGATTTCCCCGAAATCAATTCCCCTAAATTTAGGCCAAAAACTCCAAAACATATAATATTTAGACAACCCAAAACAATAAAAATTCAAATATTAAGAAAAGTTTGTGCAAAAAGACTAGTCAACATGTAAAATAAACAAGTGAATTTGATGCAATGGTTGTAAGTAATTCAAAGTGAAAAACTAAACTAATTGTAAGATATTTAGAAGTAGTAATAGTATATTATTTGTATATGATTTAAAGGTAAAATAAAAGTAAGAGTGGTTGTTCAATGACATTTACTTTTGTATAAGTGATGTATTAATGTATTTATGGTACTTTTATTTGAGTTGTTAGGGGTTTAGTTGGTGGAGGGAGGTGAAGACATACACAAAATTTGGTGTTGACAATATTAATTTGATTGTCTAACCTCTTTAGATTTGAATATATGATTTTTTATATATAAAATAATAAATAAATAAAAAAAAAACAAAACAAAACAAAAACAAAACAAAAAAAAAAAGACCAAAAAAAAAAAACAACACATATTAAACATAAACTGCTCAAACTTATTAGGAATCATATTAAATTATATTTTAATATTTAAAAAAACATATAACATTATATTAAAAACACACACTTTAACCATTAAACCTATTAAATTGATCAAAAGTCATACAAAATTATTATTTCAATACTTTAAGAAACAAAATAACATTTAATTTTATTTAATTTAGATAAATATTTTAAACAAAATTAAATGTTTTGAATAGATAAATAAACCTTTACATTTTCTATTACATTAAAAAGTTTGATTTATTAAAAAAAAAAATTATAAAAATAAACTTTATCCTTAATCTTCTCATGTCTTTTTAATATCAAATATCTTCCGTATCATATTATAATTCTTTGAAATTAAAAAAACCAACATGTTAAACTTTAGATTCTTGAACAGAACTTCATTTGAAATTCAATAACAAAAAATTGAAAAGCAATCCATAATTAATAATACAACACAGTCTTTTGAACTGGGATGAGAAAGATAGGAACTATATTTATGTTGATAAGCATTTTTATTTTGGAATAAATTTTTCATAATTTTAATTTAATTATTAATAATTATTAGGTGGATGGAAGATTAATTTTTATAGAATATTTTTTGTAATATACACAAATCAAAGACTAAAATTTATTTTCAAAATAATTAGGTATTTTCTTCCCTTTTAATTAAATTCATTAATTAAAAAAATCGTTATATGAATAAATGTCATATGGAATGAGTTATGGTTTTTTGGTTACCTGATATTGATAAGTCATGGTATTAAACAATCTCCATGATAAAGCGGGGTTGAATTTCCATGGTTGAAGAGTTTTGTTACATGTTTTTTTTTAAATATATGTGAATCTCCATGGTCCAAGAATTTTGTTAAATGCTTTTTTTTTTAAATGTATTCCTTTTCCCCATAAAAAATAAAAATTTTATTATCCCAAATAAAATCGTATTTTATAAATACATATCTATCATGTATTCTTGTATGTAGATCTCTAGATTTGTCCAAAATTGGCAAAAAATCATCGGAAAAATTGTTAGAAAGATATATAACCAAGACTATTGTATAGTCTGCCTGAGATGTATAAACATATATAATGTGTTGATACAAAAAAGAAAACATATAAATGTTGTTTTAGAATGACATATCTACAAACACTTTAAAAGCCCATAGCAAAATATCTAAACACCTGGTGTTGTTGAACCCCAATCAATGACATGTCTATGTTAATACTCGTGGAATATGTCATGTTATGACTATGAAATCATTCAAATCCCATAACCCAGCCTAAGACCCTCCTTAGAGAGAGAGTCTGCATGGGTGTTGACTTCCCTGTAGATATGAGAAATAACGAACAAGTTAAATGAGCCTTTTAAATGAAATAGCTCATTAATGAGTGGCAAAATCTCCAAATTATGGCATTTGATTGCTTCAACAACCCAATTGATAACCAACATTGAATCTCCAAAAACTTGCAAAGAGTGTACATTTTTCGAGGGAGAAAAGAAGTAGGAGCTTCAAAGCCATTAATTTTGCATAGTTGTTTGAACCTTCATCCAGTCCCATTTTGATATGAAAAAAATGTGACTATGTCATAAACAAATACCACCTCCCCCACAAGGTCTCCGCTCACCCTACGTTGCCCCATCAAAAAATGCCCACGGCCTGGGCTTATCTATGCAGGCTTGAGTAACAAACCTACTTTTGTGCTTTGTTTAAGGCTTGGGTAGAAATTCTAAAATAGTAAGTGATTGAGTTGCAATGATCTCTAGAGGTAGTGAATGATCATTAAAAATGGCTTTGTTCCTAGAAAGCCATATACACCAACAAATTAATAGAGGCACCACCTTGAAGTATCTTACCTCTTGAAAAAAACATCATTCGAACCATTCTTCCAAGAGATCCTCTCCATGCCACTAACAGTTTTGTCCAAGTTTATTTGTAACTATATGCTAAAAAAATATTTTGAAAGGGAAACTAACCAGTGAATGGTTGACATATTCCTTTATGCCTTTACAGAAAACACACGATCAGGTTCCTTCATATTTCCTCTTATGTAAATTATCCCAGGTTGGTACTTTGTTCTTGAAAGCACACCACATGAATAATCTAGACTTTGAGGAGAATTTAAGTTCCCAAGGAATCTTTCACCATCCCACTGTAACTCAAGCAGCCTATCTGCAATGTTATAGGAGTATCACATTTTTTGAGAATAGGAACCATTTAGATCAAATGACCAAACTAATCCATTTGTTTGAGTCAACCAAATATGGTTTTCCCTTAATGCATATATATATATATCTATATAAAGATTAGCCCGATGGTCAAATCATGCCTCGCCATCCGAGAGGCAACAAAGGTCCTCCCCCCGACCCCTTTGGGTTAGGCACGCAGTGGGACCGGGGATAGAGTCCCTTCGGGGTCATCACCTAGAATTTTTTTCGTGGATTAAGCCCACCCATCCCAGGTAATGTATAATGTTATGGTATGTATACTATACTATACGATACGAATACGTGACGTATAGTATGTATAGTAACATCATGTATATATTTATCTATAATATATATAATATAATATATATATAATATATACATAGATAAGAAATATTAATGTATAATTATTATATAAATGTAAGTAACATAATTATACGATACAGAATATATAATTATAAATATAAATAGATATATTAATAAGTATTATATACAAATACAATATATACAATATATAATAAATAATAATAAATAAATATAATAAATATAATATTATATATCCATCAATATATTTCAACAATCTGAGGAAGGCCCAGTATCACCCGATAACCATTCTTGAGCCCAAATATTATTTTGAATTAGATTTATTACCTAATTCAATGTGATCATACCTCTTTCTTTGAGAAATTTTGTTAGCTCTAAGTGAAATATATTATCGTTATTACTTCCTAACCAAGGGTTTAAACCTATTCTTAGATGAAATACATCTCCTGTATTCTATGTCAAACCAATTTATATCAATGGAAAGGAAGAAATGATAGCTTTCCAAGTGATGGAAACACTGAATCTTTGGTTATTTAGACTTTGAATCAATTCCTCCATGGACAATGGATAAATGTATTTCCTTTGTACCACCTTCGTTCATAAACTCTAAATGGTGATAAATCTCCAACCAACTTTTGTAGCTAGTGCTTTTGAAAAGAGTGGCCAATTTTTTCATTGTCATCGTCTCTAAGCCTTCAGAAGAGCTATCTAGCCCCATTTCACCTAAGGAAGAACAAACAATTAGGAAACCTTGACAAAATAAATTTGAGACAAAGTTTCCTCATACTTTCAATAATTCCCTTTGGAATTCAAGAGAGCGACATCCAATAAACTGTAATGGCTTCAAGAACAAACTTAATCAGAACTAATATTCCTGCTCTAGACAATCATCACAAGCTCCATACTTTTAACCTTTTTTCCAATGTGTAAATAAGCCAGTTACAGTCTATTATCTTATAAGAGTTTGACTTTAAGTGAAATCACAAGTATTTTAAACCTTCTTCCACAATGGTCAAAGTAAGAGAGAATTACTCTTGCAAACAAAGGAGCTCAAGATTACTCATGCCAAAAGATGACAAAGTTAATTTCTTGTAATTTATGATCATACCTAGGGCAACTCCAAAAAGGGTGAGAACCTCTTTTATCACCTTTACATATCTTCTTGACCTGTCACAAAAAATAAGAATGTCATCAATGAAAAATAAATGTATAACACTTAGACTAGAAGCAACACTTAAAGCATGAAGTTGCTTGGCCACCTATAGGAACCAACTATGTCCTTCAAAAACTAATAAGAAGAGTAGAGGAGATAAATGGAACCCTTGATGAATTCCTCTTTGTGCATGCAAAAAAGAAAAGGTAGAACCATTTATGATAACAAAAAAAGAGACAAAAGATATGCAACTCATGACCCAATTTACAAAAGCCAATCCAAAACCTAAATGAGTGAGGAGAAGTGTCATATATAGCTAACTAAATCGGTCATGGGCTTTGGACATATCAATTTTAAAAAAGCACCCTTTAACTTCTTTTGTTTAAGGCTATGAAGGCCTTCTTGTGCCACCCCTATAACCTCATGAATCTGTATCCCTTCCAAAAATCCAAATTGTTCCTTTGAGATTACTTTAAATAGAGTTGTCTTTAGATTACAAGCAATTACTTTAGAACTAACCTTATAAATATAGTTTCAAAATGATATGGGTCGAAAATCATCAAAATTAGAAGGATTATACACCTTCTAAATCAAGGAAATGAAGGTGGTGTTGAAAGCGGCAAGGAATCATCTAGATGACCTTGATTCTTCCACTACTTGTAGAATATATTTCCCCATAATCTCAAACAAGTTCCAATAAAATTCGATAGACCAACCCTCTGGACTTGGGATTTTATCCTTCTAAAAACTTGACAAGACTTCCTTCAACTCTTACACATTTATTTCCCCCATCAAATGAGCATTATCTTCCTCATGTACGAATATAGGGAATTAAAGAGCCACACGAATGAATTCTTCAACTGTAGCCCCTAGAGTGGCCTTGGAAAAATCCCAAAGTGGCATATCTCTATATCATCCAACTCTTCAAATGAAGACACACTATTTCCATCCTAGTCCTTTAGATTCCAGATAGTGTTGCTCAATTTCCTTCCTTCGAAAAAAAATAAAAATAAAAATAAAAAATAAAAAATAAAAAATTATGTTCTCATCACTAGCTACTAACCATACTGCTTGACTATTGAATTTCAATGTAGCCACATTTTCTTCTAAAACACTTCTTTTTCTAGATTCCAATCTTACAATCCTTTTTTTGAATTCTTTTGAAGATCAACCCTTTGATTCATCCTCGGAGATTGATTTGAGTCCATCTTCTACTGCTTGAAGGTCTTATAAATATGTGTTGTGTTTAATAACAAACCATTCAATGATAGTCGATTCACATATTTGAGGTTCTTTAAAAATTAGGCAGTGGCAAACATACCACAGAGAGGATTGGAATTATTCCAATTGGCTTGTACCAATGCTCAAAACTCCTCATCCTTCATCCACTTTTAATTTAATTTAAACAAACAAGGTGGCTTCCTATCGCAGTCTTTTATTTCCAAAAATATGGGTGAGTGATCAAATCCACCTACCACCCCAATCCATTGATACATTAATGGAAAAGATTCCACTGGATTCTCAACAACCAAAAAGTGATCAATCCTTTTAGTGATCTTATCCTCCCCCATCCTATTGTTCCTCCAAGTGGGTTTTAATTTCACTAGTTATAAATCCACTAATTTATGTCCATTAAAAAATGATTGAAAAAACATGTATTATTTTTTGTCTGAGCCTGTGATCCCTAAATCTCTGCCACACCCAATGAGAATATTAAGTACCCTCTAATTATGAAATCTTCAAAGGAGAAAAATGACTTCCAAGATAGGGATTCTTATAAAGGTTGTTTGTCTAGATATGACCCATAAGAATTTAGGACCAAAAATTCTTTGCTTTATCTCTACTGATAAAAAATTCACACCTAAAATTGAATCTAACCCCCAAGTTCTTATAGCTTTGACATATTGTCGATTCCATCCAATCACTAAACCCCTAAATCTTCCTTGAGCATCTGTACAAAGAAACTCTCATCTAATTAATAGTGTGCCTAACACTTTTTCTACCACATCCCCTCTCCTAGTGTTTCTTGGATAAGAAGAATTACAGGGTGATTTAGCTCGACTAACTTATGCAAAGCCAATTATTTTGATGGTATGGTCAAGCCTCTACAATTAAAGGATTGAATAATCATGAAGAAACCCTTTCACAGGATTTTGTTGCTCTAAGCACCCCAATAACAAAGAGTTGTTTCCTAGAAATAATATCTAGCCGAGCCTTATCCTTGGATTTGGCCAATTTTGATTTTCGTCCCCAACCTTTACCAATATTTACACTCAAAGGATCAAATTCAAGCCCCACTTTACAACCATCAAAGACGAGGTTAATGGTTGAAGTCATATATTATATCGTGATTCATGATCTCCAAAAACCAAAGGTAGATCTTTAGGGATTGACATAAACGAAGGGGGAACAATTTGTTGTCTTGAGACATAAGGAAAAATGACCGGATCAATATTGGATCAAGAATAAGTGAGTGTTTGAGATGTCACAATCGGGTTTGACACAATGACCCAATCCTTCCCAAAAACAGAAAAAGAATTGGCCATATGAGAAAGGGATTAGGAGAGAGGAAGAGTACTTAGAGATGAAGGATGATTAGGGTCTACTAGAATATTCTTACAGCCATTGAAGCCCTTTCCCTTTGCTACTACATTTTCCTACTGTTGAGAAATCTATGGTAGCTTATTTAGGGAATTTAAATTTAATTTCTCTAAAATTTTGATAGATGTTTGTGATATTCTTATTAAATTCTTAATTCTTATTCTTATTATTATTATTATTATTATTATTATTTCTTTGATCATCAAACAACTACCAAAACATGAAAACAATTAGACACCACATGTAGGCACTCAGTTAGGGAAAACCCTTATGGAGGGAAAAAACCAGTTAAACTCTTCCATCAGTAGATTTAAATCAGATTGAGACAACCTAGACCTTTGACCAAGACATGGAGTTCCTCCATACACCAAGTCAGCTATTGGCACAAATTTATTCACATAAAATCTACTTATAACTCAAATCCTTCTCTGCAACTTCTAAAATTGACCTTCTGAAACTCAGCTACTGCAATCAAAGATTTTAATCTTGTAACCCTTCTTTAACATACTCCTTCCTTCATCCTCTTTCATAAATAGATTCTTCCTTTATGTCTCTATGAACTTCTTTTCTCAAGAGAAATCACATATTGAAATGGATTGTTGTTCTATGTCATATCACAATATCGAATGCTCCTTTATATATATAGTATTATTACAAGGTGGGTGTTCCCCTTCATGAGGTCGACTAGACTTGTTGAGAAGGCTGACTTATCAACTGCTTTTGAGGCTGACTTGAAGAATATATAGGTTGACATATAGGAGAGGGAGTTGAATTGGTGGAGGAGTTTCCTTTGATACAAAATAATTTTCTTCTTTGACTTTGATACAATACAAAAAGCCTAGAGAACTCAATGGGTTCTTTTTACCTATTGATCATTGACCCAAGCATGAAACCCATGCTTTAATAAGTCAGTTTATTTTAACAACAACAAAAAATATTTTCCTTCTTTTGGCAAATAATAATGAAGACCGACACTAGTTACATTTTTCAACACTCCCTCTTAACTAGGGAGGTATTCATAATTACATATATACAAAGGTACATAGAACATCACAAAATGATAAGTTCTACGAAGAGTCATAGTACACGCAATGCTTCAAATTAGATACTTGACCAAGGTATATAATCGAGTGGTACTAAGGTGTGTTCCAATCTTCAGCCAATTTAGGTACCATCAGGCTTCCACCCTAACACCAACCCATGGATATAGGTGTGTATACAAGGTCAGAGCTCTAATAACAATGCCTCTGCCAACTTTGGGATCTATACATCATCACAGGCTGACAAAATGTCCTTCCAAGCATCATGTCACCCCAATATGATTCATCTCTACTTAACAACTAAATCAAATATATCCACCAATCCAAGCATGCTTCAAAATGTTCAACCTTCTTACGAAGAGATCCTGGACAATCACAACCCTAATTAGTAATAAAATTTATATATAAGTTAAATCAGACCTTTGGGGTTTTCAAATATATTTATGCTACTTAGGTCATCATCATCTTATCCAAACACATTTAGGAAACTTTCTTCTTTAACTTCTAAAGTAGCACCAAACTCAGCCTTAACACTTCTTTCAGAATATCTTGTCAACTTTGTCACTCACAAATATCTATTTGTAATGCTTCAGCCATGATCTTTATTCTTTCTTCAAGATCTTTATTATAGTTGTCTCATTATGCCCTCCATCTTAGCTAGGGAGATATACACTTTCTTCCAAGCTCCCTCTCAACTTAAGGAGATCAACAACTTTATTCTTACAGGTTCTTCAAAGCTTCATTTCTTAAGGAACATCATTATTTGTTATGGAAACAAGATCATCTATTCATATTTTATGTCATCATCATTCTTACAACTCCCTTTAGCCATCATGCTCATCATTATTATCAAGTCATCTTCAATATCTTGAAGATTATGAACCTGAAAATCTTCAACAACAAGTATAACTAAGTACAAATATATAGAAGCATGAAGTCAACTATATCAAATCATGTCATTACAATGGAAGCATCAAAACAATCAAACTTTAGACATAAAATACCTAAACCTAGTTAGATTCATAATAAAAAAGAGTTACATCTTTTATATTTTGGACTTCAACAACTTGCTAGGGTTTTGTCAAAAACCTTAGATTCCATTATCGAGCCTTAGACATTAGTAACTAAATAAAGTTAGCAATCCAATAATAGCATTTTACATCAGGGGTTTTGATATTATGTTATTAGACTTTCATGTCAAACTCTACTAGGGTTTTGTCACAAACCCTAGATTTCATGAATAAAATTAAATTGTAGATATCAACAGCAAAGTAAGCATCCTAGCATTTCATATCTAGGGTTTTCATTATTATATAAATCTCTTACTAGGAATTTTATTGTAAACCCTAGATACACATATCTAACTTCAAATATTAGATATACAACAATTTGATTAGACTAGAGTTTCAATCATGCAGAAGCTAATACACCTAGGTTTTCATTGCAAAGGTTTTGTCATAAACCCAACTTCACCAAACCCTAAAATCTAAGGTTTTATTATTTAACTTAGATATCATTGACAAACCCTAAAAGGCTAGGGTTTCATAACATTATAAACATAAAGATTAGGATTGTATTTGTAGAATTTATCAACAAACCCTAAGTAGACTAACAGTTTTATTGTCAAAATACCCTTAAGCATCGAGAGGTTAGGGATTTATAATGAACCCTAAAGGTTAGCGTTTCACCAAAAATTATCAAACAAGAGATAATATGATAAGGATAGATTCAATATAATGATTAATCACCCTAACAAGAATCCTTATGATTCAAAACCCTAAACATAAGAAAGTTAATAATACAAGGCAAATTTCAAAAAGATCATACCCTTTTAATGAAGAAGTTTAGCTACACAATCTTATGGTCTTAGACATACCTTGAGTTGTTCCTTTTACAAACCTCGTAGAGTTTCCTTGAAGTGTTCCTTCTGAATTTAGTCATAATCTTTATACATGCAATACTTATTGACAAATACAACCAAGAAAAATATGTGATACCAAATAGCATGATGTCAAATTGTCAATCTAGGATTTCTAAGAAACAATAGAGGATGGAACCCTAGGGTCTCTAAGTACAAACCTTAGATCTATCAAAAAAATCAAATTATATTTTTCAATTAACACTAGGGTTTACTCGACACCCTAGATTACCTACAAACCATAAAAGTCAAGAGTAATGAGTGATTAGGGTTAGGGTTTCTATATGAATATGGTTTTCATGTGCCGCCTAGGGTTTGCAATCTTAGATATCAATACCAATATCAACAACTTTTAATAATGAAGATAACAAAGCTTAGAACATATAAGCAACTAACCCTAAAATATCTCATGTTGGACCCTTAACAAATGAATATATTGTACATACCTCTTAATTACATACCTTTGACCTCCAATATCATAGAGGGTGCTACAAGACTGCTATAAGGCCTGTTATTGGATGCCATGCTCTTCTAACTACTCTTTAAGAGTGAGGACTTCAAATCCAAAAAATATTTATAAAGGTATTGCAATATTTACTTTTCCAATGATTCTTCAAACAGGGATACCTTATGATATCGCTACTCTATCCAACTTCTGATAGGACTATAATGAGGGATCATATTACAGATCCTCAATAAGCTTATGGACTGCTACCTTTTACCACAAGTGATTTGGCTTCTATACTTTTACAAAATTTGGTTTGCATACCTTTTAAATTTGGATTATATGTATATATACAAGTCATAAGAGTATGTCCTTCAACCAATAATTCTTGGTTTCTACACCAACATCCTAGACTGTGACTTTTTCTTAAAGAATGGTGATTATTGTTAGGTGATTGACCAAAAAAAATAACTCGGCTTTGACCTTTTTATGTGCACAGGATTTGATTCTTG
This sequence comes from Pinus taeda, assembly GCA_000404065.3. Lineage (NCBI taxonomy): Eukaryota > Viridiplantae > Streptophyta > Pinopsida > Pinales > Pinaceae > Pinus > Pinus taeda. The sequence goes on from APFE031602713.1 coordinate 273,434, forward strand.
ATGGATGCTCCAATTTTGGCCTTCCAAAATATACTTATCCTCATATTATTAAATGGGAGTCTCGACTCTTATCAAAGATGGTAGTGGTTGCGTTTTAAGCTTTTCACACTATACTCAGTGTCCAGAACATCGACTTATCCTTGTAGTTATAAGATAGGTCTACTTATCAGGCCTACAATGTAATCAAATAGACATATAAATCTTTATTAGTTAACAAGTCTTCTTCTAATCCACAAGGTGAGATTTTCTCACCCACAAATGTGCTCAGAATTTTGCGATTCAGATTTCTAAAGAAACACAGAGAATTTAGACCCTTTCAATAGTGATTTTAGACCATAGAAAATATGCCCAGGACTTCCATATTTTTCTCAATGGACTCGGCTTAGAGAGGGATATATTTTTAGCCTCTCAGTTCTCCTAAACAATGTTTTTATCCTCTTCAAACATTCTCATTGTTCACGTATAGGTGTACGGCCTAGTCACTGAAGTGAGGATTAATGGAATGTGTCCAAAATTTGATTTCCTTCCCTCTAAAATCTCGACCCTGGAGATTTAATTTATTCTTGATGTCTTGAAGTGACCTTCTAATTTCCCTTTATGCAAGTGAACCAAACTCTAATACCATGTTGAGAAATCTAGGGCAACTTAGTTAGCGCATTTAAATTTGCTTTCTCTTTAATTTTGATGTATGCTTGTGATCTTATTATTAAATTCTTATTATTCTTATTATTATTATTATTATTATTATTTCTTTGATCATCAAACAACTACCAAAACATGAAAATCAATAGACACCAGATGTAGGCACTCAACCAAGGCAAAACCCCCATGGAGGGGAAAAACCCAATCAAACTCTTCTACTAGTAGATTCAAATCAGATTGAGACAACCTAGACCTTTGAAAAAGACATGGAGTTCCTCCACCCACCAAGCCAACTATTGGTACAAATTTCTTCACATTACATCTACTTATAACTTGGCTCCTTCTCTGCAACTTCTGAAACTGGCCTTATAAAACTCAAATCCTTCTCGGCTCTTGTAATCAAAGATTTTGGTCTTATAATCTTGTAATCCTTCTCTAACATACTCCTTCTTTCATCCTCTTTCACAAATAAATTCTTCCTTTCTATGTCTTTGAACTTCTTTTCTCTAGATAAATTGCAAATCAAAATGGATTGTTGTTCTATGTCATCTCACAAGATCGAATGCTCCTTAATATATATAGTCTACTTGCAAGGTGGATGTGCCGCTTCATGAGGCTGACTAGATTGTTGAGGAGGTCGACTTGTGAACTTATTTTGAGGCCGACTTGAATAATAGATAGGTTCACATATAGGAAGGGAGCTAACTTGATGGAGGAGTTTCCTTTAACACAAAATAATTTTCTTCATTAACTTTGATACAATACAAAAATCCTAGAGCACTCAATGGGTTCTTTTGACCTAATGACCATTGACCCAAGCATGAAACCCATGTTTAACAATAAAAAAAATATTTTTCTTTCTTTTGACAAATAGTTATGAAGACCAACACTAGTTACATTTTTCAACACCTACTCTGTAAGAAGATCCAACCCATGAGAAGTAGAGAGAATCGATATCTCCAAATCAAACTAAACCTAGCCCACATGCACACTTTAAATCTCCAACCAACCCACCAAATTCCTTTGCACTCTAGAGAAAACCCTCTTTTTAAAAGGAGAAGAACCATTGTCTCCCTTATTTCCCCGAAAATAAAATTGGTAGTGTTAGACATTATGACCATGAATGTGGCACTGATGGAATTTAAAGAGAAATCCCATCGTCTAGTGATTGAACATGAGATATACCCCTGTGCTTCAATGTAGTATCTCCCCATAGGCCATCACAAACATCCAAAATTATTAAAACCCTAGCTTCCTTTGTCTCCTCAAAAGACATATTGACATCCGAAAAAAACCCAACTTGTTATTGATGATCTTGAAAGCTTCACGGATCAAAAACTACACTGGAAACTTGGGAAACCAAACCCGAATAGGTGCTTGATCCAAACAATCATTTTTGGCATCAAATAGGGGGAACCAATTTTTTAGTAATATTGTATTAGAGTCAATAGACCATGCCTTTTGCATAACCCAACATACTGCTTCAACTGAAGAGAAGGTAAGCGTGAACCATCCCCTTACTAGAGTGTGACCTTTAGCAAGGGATTTATAAATCCCCCCATTCCTTTGAGACCCACTCCACAAGGGTTTTTATGCTAAAAAGACTTCCCCTGGCATGCCCTACCAACACCAATTTTTTCATCTGAACAAGATGATTCATCTCAAAATCATCACCCAAAACCATAGAGGTCCTTCCCTTCTTTTCCTTAACGCACTGAGATTTATGTCTCTTCGAGCCCCCTACAAGATAGTAAGGGTTAGATAAATCCCTTATGGTTTTTTCACGAGGTTTTTACTCATGAAACTTGTTGAAGTTTTAACTACTTTCTTACATCTGACAGGGTCTTAACCTACAAATTTTTTTATGGAAGAACCACAAGCATCTAAAAATTTCAGCTAAAGAAACTAAGAGATGTTGATAATACAACCCAATTTCCACCGAAAAACATTCTTCATAGGTAGGTCCGCAGTGGCGAAAAACTTTTGAGGCAAAGCCACAACCAAAATAGATTTTATCGAAGACACCTAGAGAGTATGATCACATGTGGTCCCGAGAAACACCCAATTTTTTAACCCAAACCCATAAACAGTATCTTCTAACCACCCCCATCAATCAATCCCACAGAGAATATAGTTTATCTCGAATTGCAAGGAAGGGTTGTAAACTTGTGCATGTCAATGAGTCTCTAATGATATATGACTATAGTAGGGAATCCATTGGACCTTATTTATATGTGCCCCACAACACTCTGATCAATATCCAACTGTTCATACCTATCTGATGCTTTGATCTATCTCTCAGAGGCTCCTTTCCAGGTGGAAACCATGTTGTAATTCGTTATCCATGGCTATCCATTAGCTAATTTTGGAATGTTGTGTTTCCAAAACTTATCAAAATAATAATCTTTATAAATGTGTTGACCGGGAAAGCCTCATGCACATTCAAGGATGCCACACTTTCATTCTTATCTACTTCGTTGACTCGATCGAAACAATACTTTCCATCAACCTAAAACCTTGCTATCAGATAATTCCCCATGATGCAATTCAGAGCCAAGGTGCTTAAATAGAACACAAATGAGTTCACCATCAATAGCACCAACCAAATTATAATAACCAAAATGTATATGTGTTTAATTTATATATTAATTCTTTTTATCATAACCAAAATGTATAAGTGTTTAACTTATATATTAATTCTTTTTTTCATTGATATTAAATAATTATTATTTTAAATAAAGTTATAATTTGTGATTTTCTTTTTAATTTTAGTAACTTGAGATGTATGACGAAGTAGGTGTTTGATATTTATTAATCATTGATGCATATAATCATTTACCAACCATTTAATGTATATGGTTGTGCTAATTATTAGTCCCTCCCTTGCCAGGGACTATAGCACTCGCCTTGCGGTCAAAGTTCGTTGACTCTTGATTATTTTGCCGAGTTTTTGTAACTTTAACCAAATTTTTGGGAAAATGTTGAATACTCCTATTTTTCCATAAAGTCAAAAATAATTTCTAATTTCTAGAAATCTTATTTCTAATTTTCCATTAGTTAAGCAAGCCTTGATGTGACATAATTCTCCTCATGGAGGGAAATTTATTTTCGGTAGTTTTAAGTGCTTAAAAAATCATTTTAAAATAATAATAAAAAGGATAATTTTGTAAGTAGCCATTTCATTGGTGAGTGCTCTAACACTGGCACTGCTACTGCTTTTTGCAATGATGTCAAAACTGACAAGGTGTTAGGTCCATTGCATAGCCAAGGGGGTGGGGGGATTGATACACTTAAAGAAAACAATGCTCACAGAAAAATAAGTTTTATTGTTAATCTCCATAACATTGATACATTATGCAGAGTGCATAGGTTCAGAGGAAGTTTTCTTCCTCCGCAACTCTGTAGTCTACATAATGTATCATCATTATGGAGATTACAACAACATACCAACAAATGTATACATGGCGAAGTGATATTGCAAAAGGTATATCTTTCATTGTGCTACAACTCCAAGTGATGATGTATCTAAGTTAATGGGAAATAGAGTGTATTTCCAACTCACTGATTTTGTTTAGACAATTTCCATCACGTTTTATATGTAAATAGCTACCTAAGTTTCTAATGTTATGCATGGTAGAAAGTAGAATGGGAAAAATGGCTGGTAAAGCTTCTTATTTACACTGGAAACCCTTCGATGGGCCCATTACTGGTGATACACACTACGAAATCATGTTCAAGTGGAACTCTATGTTGGAAATGTTGGCATTGATGTCAAATGGTCATGGTCATTAATTATGCAGATGAGTTATGTTAATGTTAATGATGCTTGATGTTGTATGTTGATGAGTTTGCTTCATGTTGATTAGGTGGTTTGCTTGATTACTTGATGTGCATAGGCTAATCAAAGTGATGTACAAGAAAAGTTCGATTAAGTGATGTGATGTGAAAAGGATTTGATGATTAACAATTGATTATTACATTGATGATTTATTTGTTGTGTATCCTTCAAAATAAATGAAGACATAATGGCAAATGAGAGCTGAAGAACGATGTTTAGAGAATTTTATATTTTCATTAAATATTGTATGATGAATTTACATCTCAAAGACATATAGTGCAATCATTATTATTGGCTTATATTATTTCGGATTTTCTTAATATTTCAAAACTCTTGAATTGAATTTCAAATTTGGAAATCAAGTAGAAATTTTTAAACAACTCTAAAAGACCAAGTGGTAACTCTCCAATTCAAATTCATGCATGGAATAAAAATAGTCAGCAACTCATTTTATATAAAAAATGTCATTTTCATTGAAAGAGAAGATTTTTGAATTGAGAATTTGTATGAGAGAGTTTATGAATAACCTGGAAAGGGGAGAAGGGAAAGTGTAGTAGAAGAGGAGCAGATTTCAAAAACAGAAGTGGAGAAGATAAGTAGTAGAAAAGAGGACTTAAATTTATTTCAAAACATAGACAAAGACCAAGTAACCAATAAATCTAATTTGTAATCTGATTGGTGGATTGCAATCTCCTTTTAAGTTGTAGCTTGATAAAGAACACATGGTAGCCTATTAGGTAGGAGCCTCCTGTAGGTTGTAGCTTGTAGAAAATTTGTGGGAGTTCGAGCTTCCTTGAGGTAGAAGCCTACTATTCATTGGAGCCTACAAAAAAATTGATGTAATAGGGGAGTGGGATCTTTCTTTCACATCACTAAATTTGTGGGAGTTGAAGCTTCCTTGAGATAGAATCCTCTTGTAGGTTGGAACGTACAAAAAAATTGATGTAATAGGGGAGTAGGAGCTTGCCTTCACATCACTTTCAGCCAAAAATTTATGGTTTTATCCCTTTATGGGTTTTGACTTATATCTAACATCTTCATGTGTTGCTTGTTGAATGTTTCACTTGTGTGAATGCTTTTGAATTTTGAATATGTATATATGCAAATGTATCTCTGTGATCACTGCAAAAGAAACAATTAATAATTGAACATATACATAAGTCATTAAATAAAAAAGAAGATATTGGAAAAAGAAAATTAAGTTGAGCTAAATAATTGAAAAGATACAATAATTGATTCACCTCCCCCCCTCTCAATAATCTCCAAGTATTTATCACTCTAGTTTGGGATTTCCTAAAGCACTCTTGATATCGAATATGCATGCATGCGATTATTTTCCTGAAACCTTAATTCTTGATATACTTGACCAAGGTAAATTGCATTTAAAGTGCAACTCTTGGATATTCCCCTTTCATACCACCAACTCTAATCGCATTTTCTTCTCCAATAGAGTATGTTTTATGGCAAATTACTAATTCAATAAATAGTTTTATAACTTAAGAGATACTTTAATGATACATTGTGCAGAGTGCGGAAGAAAATTTCTTCCTCCACACCATGCATGATGTATCGTCTTTCATTGTGCAGAGATTACAATGAAAACTTTCATTGTGTGGAGGTAAAAAAATCCAATTTATATCAATTGCAGATTCCATAAAATAAAGTAAATAAATAACTTAACTTTATAATTATTGAATACTTGTTAACTTTTCTCTATACTCATTACCCATTGAATATGTGGAATCATGACAAAGCTTGATTCTAGAAGTACTTTTTCCTATCTAAAATCACTATAAAGCTTTATTCTAAATTACCGATTCCAACTAAAGTGTATTATGAAATTTATGGAGAGCATAAGAAACCATTGATTACATCATCGATCTGGGTTCTATCTATTCTATCAAGCTTTGGTATCTATTCACGGCTCCTTGAAAGGTTGATGAGAAGGTGAGTAGAGTAATACGTTCATATATTGTGCCTAAATTGTTTTAATGCTTCTGGATTTTATTATGAATAACTATCATCTCAGAACCTTAAATATGGATCCTAGGACCAACTATTGGAAGTGGTAATCTGGATAAAAAAAAATATTGTAGCTTGTCTAAAGATATTGCACAGATATTATAATTGCATCAATTTCATTCGATGGTTGTTATTTTGAAGTCCATTGACCATGAACGTTAAAAGAAACGAAAGCGGGTCTATCTCTTTTCCATTACCTGCATGGTTTCGTTATCTTATAATTTGATCGAAGATGGTGGGCACCGAGATTTGTATCCAACACTTTGTTAGCTGCCTCTATCGATCATTGACTACAATGATTGTTGAGAAAAGGAAAATGGTTTGAACCAGCATCCCAAAATTTGTTGTTGATGTCACAAATTTGTTGTTACTGTTGATTTGGATGCTTTGGTTTTTTAATATAGTGTCTCTGAAGCAAAAATTTGAATGGGGTCTAGAGTAAAACCTCTACCATAGTTCAATTCGAAACCGCCAATTGTATGATGGCAATGATTGAATTGATGGCATGGATGATAGGGTGAAATACTATGTTTTATTAGTTGTTGGAATGTTTTTTATTGACATATCACACCAAAACAAAAGCTCAGAATGGTATTCATTGGTGACAGACATAGTGAATGACCTCAGCCATGGCTTTCATGTAAATAAATTCAATATTTTTTTGGCATAATCCTATAAAAGTTTTCCATTTTGGTCTCACTTTGGTTCTATGAGTGGTTCTGGTACGCACTGGTGAGGTGGAATGTGAATAATCAGATGCCATGAAGACCATTGTTATTGCTTTGGGTTGTGGCTATGAGCATTGGGCAAGCATTTTTAGAAGAAAAAGATTTTGAGTGTTGAGTAACGGCTTAGTACTTCTTAATATAATTTTAATTTTAATACTGAATTACTCATCATACTGTTTGATATGAAGTATTAGAGTCTTGAAAAAAATTGGGCACATTTGTTGATGTTGTACTTAATATTGATGTTGTACTCAATATTGAAGTGGATTTCCTGGTGATGCATGAATGTCAACACTCTTCTTCTATTCAGATTGACAGTTTTTACATATGGATTTTCGAGATGCAGATGCCAACAATTTTTTATAATTGTATATAATTGTATACCAGGTATGTTGATATTCATGGTATGCTAATATTCATTTTGGTCTGATTAATTTCTATGTGAGGCCAATACCTATGTTGAAAAATTCAAGCAGTTTCATCCGGTGAAGGTCATGTGATCTATTGTTGGAGAATAACATGGGTTTTAAATTTTATACTTTGAACAAATCAGCAAGGACACAATTTGTGACATTAAAACATGTTTGCAAAATTCTCAAGAGACAGTTCAATTTCTCCAAATAAAGTCACAGTTGCAAAGAGATGAATTATGTGAAGTAAAGATTAGTTGTAAATCTGAACCTGTTTTTGTTCATAACACTTTGTTCAAGTTTGAATTCCATCAGCAGTGTGAGATGGGTCAGACCATTTCAAAAGGAAATTTAGATGCAACTGAAAGTCCTAATATGAAACCTACAATTCCTAAAACATTTGTTAGACCTTGGGAAGAAATCATGCACAACAAAAATAGAACTGGTGTGGGATATGATAAAGATGTTTCTTTTTATGTTCCTGGTTTTTCAAATTCTATACAGTTTCGTAGTGTTGGATTTATGGATAATGTTATCCCACAACAAATTATAAGATGTCAACATTGTGATAGAATTGGACATGAGAGCGATCAATGTTATGATCTTAATCCCTGTGAACATTCTGGAAATAAGAATCATCATTCAAACAAATGTTTCAAGCATAAGACTATTGCAGGAGATAAAATTAATTTTGGATAGATTGCTTCTTAGGATGGGGCTAAAACTACCAAGAAGATTTACATGTCATACTACAAGTTATGTTTGAGAGTATTGACCAGTATTGCAGTGAATAGCACCTCATCTTCTCACTCTATATATGATAAGCGGGGAATTGATGGAACTGATGGTTTTCTACAAGTTTGAATATTTTTCAAGCAAGCCTGAGACAAAGATAATCAAATTCGTATTGCTACATCGTAGAGTCTGAGTTCAGAAACTAGATTCAGAGTTGTAGACATAATTGTTTTGATTTATGCCCCATGAGGTTTTATACTCTATCAGCATGATTGCATATTTTTGACATGTTGAGATTTGTGACGGAGCACTTCCACAAGCAGAAGATGCTAGATTAGGATTTTTTTCAGAGATGGTTTGTTTGAGGAATTGTTATGATAGTTCCAGAGTTGATGGTCATCCTTAAACCATCACTAGTTAAAAGCTTGATTTCTCCCATAACTTGGTATCGTTTGTGATTTTCTCTTAAAAAACACCATCTTTGGTTTGCGTTCATCCTTTGAAAACCATTTCTGAGAGACATTCACCTCTTGGCTGAGATTCATTTTTGCATTGTTAGCTCTCATTCTTGGACTTTGATACTCCCTTCGGATTAAGGGGGGAATGTTAGACACCTAATCCTCGAGATTAAATTTTGGTTAAAGTGTATTATGGTGAGTAGTTATTGGAGTCCAAGAAACTTAGGAAACTGAATCAACGGTTTAGCTATTGTATTAATATGTACATTATGTACATCATTCTTTGAGATCATTCTTAATAATACAGTTGAGTTGGTTTCCAATTTTGTTGTATTTAACATCCAAAAAGCACTTCCAGGTGCTATAGAGAAGACTTTTTCTCCATGGAAAAATGAGAATCGTAAGTTATATATAATCATGACAATGGAAACATTTTACAATTTGGAGTGCTACTCAACATTAATATGGATGCAACGTCAATCACCCATGCCAAACACTTGTTAACCATGCACTTCACTAGGTTGATCAGTGTGTTATCCCCTACAATTTCCTAGGCTGAGGAGGAGATCGAAAGAGGTAACCTCGAACCACTTTCAATTCAATAGCTAGCTCTACTAAAACAGAGAGGAATCTCTCTAAGGATTTGTTAATGAATAACTAAAAATAAATAGGTTTTAGGCTAGATATACAAGTCTTGTTTGAGTATTTGTGAATTTAGGGTTTTTGGTTTGTTGGACTAGGAATTCGAGCAAATAATTAGGTCTGCAGTGACAAGTATAAAAAGGAGCTAGATATCAGTGTGCTATGGTGAAATTAAAGTGTTGTTAATGTATTATAGGTCTGATAGTTTAAGAAAACATAATGAGCATGTAAAAGCATGTATTCATTAATTTTAGAAGAAAAGAAACACAAGCATGATTTCCAGATAAACAGAGCTTAAATCCAATATTTATGTCTATATAATTGAAATGAAATTCGTAGGAAGAAGATAAAGCATGAAAAAAGAGATGATTGATCCATTAGAAACTGATAGGAAAATAAAACAACACCATAGACTCACTAAACAAGAATTCCTTAAATATAGTTGCAACTACTCCTGTATTAGTTGTAAGAGAACATAAGGTTCAAGCTTCTCCAAAAAAGTCCAACCCCTCTCTCTTAATGAGAAAAGATACATATAGACTCAATCAAACAAATTCCCCACCTTTAGGAGTCGAATTCCTAAGTGGTGGAACTGTTTCCAAGATTCTCTCAACCAACAAGTGAGAGCGAGAAGGTCAAATACAAACTCTTCTCGTAGACTTTGTTTCGAATTTTTCTTCCTTTATGAGGCCTAATTAACCATAAAAAAAACCTATGATGTCTATTTATTCATGATTGCATCATCTAACCTCTAAATACTGCAATTGAGTTTTGACTTTGACCAAGTCAAACTAAAAAACTAGGAAATTACACACTGAAATTTTAAATAAAAACTCAAAAATTTGCAGAAGCACAGCACCAACTTTGGGATAACTTTTAGGTACTTCCTGAAGTCAAAATTGAGATATGCGAGAATGGTCAAGTAGCCTTGCCTGTCTAGTTTCTAGAACACCTTGAATTTTAGAAAATTACCCTTGGGAAAGCCTTCAAAAACTCATTCTCCCAAGGTGTCTCCAGAAGCGCAGCACTTGTCAAAAAGAGTGGGAAAATGATGATTTTTTACCCCTTTTTCTCCTCTTTCTCAAAATTTGAGCCCTCTCTGAGAAATATGATGAAATAGGTTTTGAGAGGAGGTCATTATCTTTCCAAAAATGTAAGCCACTTGTCATTTGGATCCCTGAGGAAAAAGCGCAGTGCCTTTTGTGACTAGCCTAATTTTTGAATTTGGCACCAAAATTCTCAAAAAACCAAAAAAGCTCAGAAAACCTTCAAAATTGTTCATAAAGAGAAAAATGAGGTATGTCATGCCCTCATGGATTCTTCAGCAATAATATCCAAGTTATCCCTCTCATTTTTGTTCTTTAGGGTTTCCTTTAGCTTATTTTTCAACTACTTGAGCTTGATGTTACATATCATGGTTCTGGTTTGATAATGATGTGCCATGTGCCTCAATAGCTGATTATCCCTGTTAGCTTTGTCAAGAAGCTATTCTAAGTGGTCATTGACCTTACTTATCCAATACTCTCTATCCTCATTGATCTCCAAGGAAATTATGTCCTCCATGTCTAGGTCTTCATCTAGCAGATTATGTCCTTTCTCCTCCTTCAATGCTTTTTTGAGTCCCTTGGTCCTTGGCTTCTTTTTCCTAACTTGTATTTCAGTTTCCTCATGTTCACTAGGCTCCAACATTGCTTTGCCTTTGCCTCCTTGCTGCAACACCTTGTATTTCTCTTTCTCCATGATGAGTTGTTTAGCCTTAAGCTGACTGTTTTCTTGCTCAAGGAAGGAAATGATGGAATGAGGGAGTTAGGGAAGGGAGATGGTGATAGGGGAATTTTGGGAGATGGATAGGGCTGGTAGAAAACTTAGGAAGTTTGAATGGAGTGAAATGAGAGAGAGGGATGAGTAGGTGAATTTAAAAAACAGTCCTACTAGGAAATTATCCAAAATGATAGGTATGAGCTAAGGTTTGTGTAAAGGTGAGGTAAACTAAAGGTAAATTGGTTGATTAGTGAATGATATGGTGATTTATATGTGTATAGAGGTATGAGATGACAAATTTTAAAGTTTTAACTAGCTTTGAAGCATAACTAACAAAACCCATCATTTGCACTAGCTTTGAAGCATGAATTTTCACATAAACTCTAGATGAACACAACTCACCATTTGGACTTGCTTTGTCGAAGGAAAAGGGTGAGTAAGATGATGGTACTTACTTGTTTATCAGCTTAGAAGAGTAAGGAATAGGAATTCAAGATCAAATTTGAAGTTGGGGTGAGTTTTGGAAAGTTTTGGGCTACTTTGTCCCAAGCGCAGCGCCGTTGGCAGAAGCGCAACGTAGTTCACAGAAGTGCAACACCACCTCTAGAAGCGCAGCGTAGTTCACAAGTGTAGTGCCATCTTCAAACCAGCTTTTGGAGGCCTTAAACTACTCCAAATTTTGAACTTGATAGCTCATTGTAAATCTCTTGAAGTCTGCTACAATATGGACTCATCAAGAAATGTAATTTGGACACTCCAGTACAAAGAAAATTTGATTTTCCCAAGGTCACTACAAAAACCCAGGGTGTCTCTGACAAAAGCGTAGCGCCAACTTGCAGAGCACTTTTGAATGCCTTCCACTAATCCAAATCACTATATGAAGGTACCATTGGAAATCTTAGGATGTCTGCTACACAATAGAGTCCTTAAGCACTACCAACGCCTACTCCAAATACCTGAAAATATGTCTTGAAGTCAAATTGTCCAGAAGTGTAACAACTCTCCCCTTGTAACTGTAGTTTGGGAATTTCTCTCAAATCATAATACATGTGCATAAACTGAAGGAGGTTTTGTTCCTTGGCCTATCATTGACAAAAACCTCTTTCACTTTTGTAAAATTCTTCTCCATTTGGTCAAAAACATATTTTGAAGCAAAAATGGCCCTATCAGAAATGATGAGACGAGGTAGTGTATTGCAACACTATCTTATTTGAAATAAAACATTACCTTTACCTTTATTTTGCTTTCCCTAAGCTGCTAATTCCCTTTACCCACTGAATTACATGATCGACATGTTTTTGTTTTGACCTATGGTATCATGATGACACATGGAGTGAAACCCTATACCATGACCTAAAATGAATAATTTGACCATTTAATGACCCAAGACACTTAAATGAAGACATGATACCTCGAAGAAGACAATGACCATGATGAGTGATGAGAACAATGAGCAAGTGAAGGGAGCAGTAGTGACCTAGACACAACAACCGATGACCAATTTTTTATTTGAAGACTCACTGAAATGACAAAAATTTGACTTGACACCCTAACAACACCTTGTAAGAGCATAGTTGATCACTGGTGATAGGCTAAACTGACTGACACTAATAGAGTGCATAACATGCCTTGACGTATTATGTATTATGAGTTGCAATACCTTGAATGAAGCTATCTTAATTGAAATCACTCACGCAGATCCAATTTCTTTCTAAATATTTTTAATTGCCCGAGTTGGTTCCCTTCCACAAGTTACCCATGTTAAGATCCATTTTTACTCACTCGGAGACAAGCTATCATTAACAAGATTTCGTTCACGGCCCAACATGCATTGTTGTTGGACATGATGACAAGCCTCCACTAAGGAATTATTTTTTGCAACAATGAAATTAGTAGATCCAACTCTGATGCAAAGGTATGGTACCCGTTAGAAAGCCCAATTTTTTGGGACAACTCTAGTTTATCAAACTTATAGGATTTGATTGTTGATGGTGTTAGTGTCTATGAGTCACCACTGATCAAATGTGCTCTTTCAATGTCAATTGATAGGGTCCTAGGTCAAATTGTTATAGTTTCAAATAAAATTTGATCATTGGTCAGTTCTAGGTCATTACTACTCCTTCCATACTCACGGTCATAAAATGTTGTCATGGTCTTGTCATCACTCCTTGTGATTGGTCACCAAAAGAGTGTATTTTTTATCATTAAATCTCATCATATCATTGTCATGCATACTGCAAGGTTTCAAAGGTCTTTAATCATGGTCTTAGATATCCATTTGGTGTCATCATTAGGTCATATCGTCAATGGGTCATATAAGAGCCATGTCATCACCATAGTCATCATCATGGGAGTAGTAATTAAGGAAAAAGTGTTCAAAGAGTTTTCTAAGGTACATTTTTCACCTCATGAAGATGTAACCTTGCATAATAAAGTTAAAAATTTGCAGTACACTATTACATTTCATCATTCCTGAAAAAGCATATGTGATGTCATACCATACCTAAGAAAAAAGTCGAATTTTCAAGCTATAAAGACCATCCAAAGCATTCATTCACTCATTCATCTCTCCAAGAAACTCTTCATCACCATTATCCTTCATCTCAGCCATCAAAACCTTCATTTCCCTCAGCAAATCACTATCTCCTAGCACGTTGTGCATCTGCTGCGTTTTTGTCTTTTGGAGGGAAAATCAAGGCATCTCACAGTTTTCTTCTTCAAGGTAGGGTTTCAACATTCTCAAACATGTAAGTGAAGTCTTCCGTAGCCCTCTCATGCAGTATTTCTTCTTCAAATGATCAGAATCATCTCCTAGGGTTTCTACGCTACCCTTTTGCTATGCTTTTGGAAATTTATGGTTTTTGCTTGTGTTTAAGGGAAATCTCTTAGGTTTTTTGCACAAACACCCTTGAAAATACTAAATACACCCTCCCCAACCCTTTCCTTTCCTCAATTGCTCCACTTTCGCATTTTTCCTAAAGAAACTAAGTTAGCACTACGCTTTTGTTGCGCTTCTGGATTTTTCCCGTGTTTTACATTTCCTACCCCCTTCCCCTCACCCATACTAGAAAATTTCACTACCCTATCACTCCTAACATCCATCCTATCTCCTGAAATTTTTCCACAAATTTCCCTAACACCTATCCCCTCTATTTCCTTCCCCAAATTACCCCTTATTTTTCCCTTGTTTTCCTTCCTCACTTCCTATCAAAATTAGGGTTTCCAAGTAAAGCAAAACCATACCATGGACACTAAAAAGAAGAAGTACCACAAGGGAGGAAAATTCTCCATATATGAGACAACTCATATGCAGGAGATAAATGCCTCACAGTTCATCAAGATTTGTTTTGAAACAGTAGGTTGTCTAGGGTTTTGTGAAAGAATTCAGGAAATGGATTGCCATGCCAAATTGACCAGCCTCTTTGCTACAAATTTCAAGGGACACAAAGCCACAATAGCAAGGATAGACTTCATCATATCAGTAGATTCCATAGCCTTAGCCACAAGTATCCCTAACCAAGGAGAGAATTGATTTAAAAAGATGGATTTAGACATTGAAAACTACAAAGCATTCATGAAACCACATTACAAAGATGCTCCCTCTCACATCTTTCCTTTTAGGCAATTGTTGGATAGGTATGCTCCTTTGATGAAGGTGATCATGAAGTATTTTACTTGTGAAGGGAGGTTTTCTAGACTATATCAATATCACATGAAGTTGTTGATTCACTTCACTTCTATCAAACCACTGAACTTGCCCCATTACCTATTCAGAAGCTTAGTCAAGATGACTGAGAATGTACAAAGCAAAGGGAAAGATCACCAGACAAGTCTATTTCATCATGGTTTGGTCAAAATCATTGTTCTTCATCAGCTTTCACAAGTTAATGTATCATGGGAAACATTAAGCCAATCAGCTCCTTTTATGCCTGCCATTAGTCAACCTAGTAGTCAAAGCACTCCATTGGCACCAGCTAGGCCTCAAGAGGTTGGCTCATCAAGTAGGCCATCAGTGACAAAGACTTATAGCAGAGGAAAAATACTAGTGTTTACTCCTTAGAGAGTTGACATGCCTAGACCTAGAACTAAGTCTCAAGCTAAACTGCAACCGAGGATGACTATCAATGAGGAAAGAGTCCAGCCCAACACTATGATACCAGAGATGTCAGGTGGATGAAATGATGCACCAGAGCATAATGAAGAGCAGGGCCTATTGAGTTTGACATGGCTGACCTAGCCCAGCATGAGGAAAACAAATCAACTGAAGAGATAATCAGAGAGAAAGAGGCAGAAATCAGAGAACTTAAAGATGACTTGGCCAAATAAAACTTCATGGTGTCATTTTTGCAATAGGAGAATATGAATCTTAAGGTAAATTTGTTGTTGCAAAGTAAGCCTAAAGGGGATCATGCTTCATCCAGCAAAGCAGATTTGGTGGCAGAGAAGGATAAAGGCAAGGCAGTCATAGTCGTAGAAGAGCTAGAGGATAAAGAAGTTTAGGAGAAGCCAAGGAGGCCAAAAAATATATCAGCAGCTAGACAAAAGGATCAATCACCTCCTCCTCAAATCCACCAAGACCTAGATGACATGATAGCAACAGAGTTGGAGAAAGACAAGGAGCCATTTCCCTCATCAGTACAAAAAGACCCTGTTGACCCTATAGCTGCAAGCATTGGTAAGGATAGGGAATATTTTCTTGTGAAGGTCAATGATAACTTGGAGAATCTCCTGAGAAACGAAAACAGAGCCACAAACCTCTAGAGACACATGGCTAAACACTACTACACCAGGAATTGGATTTCCAAAATTAAGGTTAAGAATATGAAGAGGAAGTTAAAGAAAACCCTAATTAAGCAAAAGAAGAGGGATAACTTAAATTTGTTGGTTGATGCATCTGTAGTTGTCTAGGGAATCACTAAGAGATGATAAATATGAAGTTTCAACAAATTTTGAAAAAATTTGGTTAATTTTGAATTTTGGGTCAATTCTGGCAATTTTAGTTGTATAGAAGCACTGTGCTTTTCCTCAGAGCCTCCAAATGGCAAGTGGATTACATGGTTGGATGTCTCTTGACCCCTACGACACATATATGTGCTTGGTTTGCCATGTCAGCTCCTAATTTTGTCAAAAAGGGTCAAAAACATGTTGTTTTACACACTTCTACCACTATTTTCAGGCAGATGTTGCGCTTCTAGGAGTACATTTGGGAGATTGCATTTTAAGGTGGCTTGGAGGAAAATTTTTTTTGGTTTAAAGGTTATAAGGTCTAGAGGACATCCAGGGCTATCATCACCAGGTTTCTTTTAGATTAAATATCAAGAAAATTCATTCAAAATGGGTCTACAACAAGGGCATTGTGCTTCTGATAATATGCGATGCATTTCTGATAAGGGCGTTGTGCTTCTGTGAAAGAGGCCAATTTTCGAAATTTTATCAGTCAAAGTCAATTCCACTTGATATAATTTGTCCTCCAAAGATTTTAAATCATGTAACTAAGTGTCATGGTGGTGGTTAAATTTATCTCATGAAAATTTTATTGTTACTAATGCTTGTAAAGTCAACTAAGTTAGTTTTAGGCTAAACAAGGAGTTGGTTTCTAACCTCCCTAGTTTTAGGTATGGTTAGAGATTTTGATGTTAACAATTCCAGTGATGATGGATTCGACCCATTAGAGGGGGAATGTAGTTTTTCATCTATATGTAGCCTGATCTAAGTCAAATCAAGGGTTGTACATTTGAGAGTGAGAAGGTTGGAGCTAGTGTACACTTTGCAAGAATAATACAGACAGTTGCAGCTATTATCTTGGGATTCTTGTGGTATGCTTTTGTGACAGTGTTTTTCCTTTTTTTTTATCGTCAAATTGAATATATATTTCTCCTTACTACCATATCTATGCTTTATTTTGATCATCTCATAGGTGTTTAACATAATTCATAAGTCTTATGCTATATGTTCTGATGAGATTTTCATGTTATGTGTTCTTTCTTCTGATAAATGAACTCATAAGTTTATGCTCATTTTGAACCTTCCCTATTTCAACCCTATACCAAAATGAAAAATCCAATATGTCACTAATCATACCTACCTTGCCCCATTGTATCGCTGTAACTGATCTTTAGAAACCTTGAACTAGTTCTTAGACCTATGACCCTGATCCAACAAACCCTAAAATCAAACTCTATTAAGTTGAATATCTAGCCTAAGATCTATTTTCCCTTCTAGTCATTTTATTGGTTGTGAGATTACAGAGAGAGCCCTCTCTGATTTCGTAGGGTTAGCTACCAAATCCAAATTTGGTTTGTGGTTACCTTTGTCGGTCTCCTTTCTCAACCTTGGGACACTGAGGAGTGCTAACAGATGGACACAAAATTTATATTGAATTATCATCAGATTGATTTGATTGCGTAGAGTGTGGAGGTGGCTTTCATTGTTCATAATGTGAAGCTACCTTTTCACAATGAAAACCATCTCCACATTCCGCACAATGATACTAAGCTTGTGTTCATCTTTAAATTCGTTCTCATGGAAAATTAAATCAGTTTTTAATAGATCTTTCAAGGAATCTATGGTTACCAATTAAAGTTGTTCTTATGGCAAAATAAATCATTTATTAAATGTGTTATGGAAATATATTGATCTATTAAATTTGTCCTTGAAGAGATTACCAAAAAATATTTACATCGACAAGCTTCATAGCATGTGTTTCCAACTTGATAGGAAAACAAACATCCAATTGTACAATGTGTTGGGTTCCACCATAATCATGTTGGGCTCTGAATGTTCGCCCTTTACATCAGCCTCAAGACCCTCCATATGCCCTATCAGCTACTATCTCTTATTATCAATCCAGAAATGCAAGGTACTGATTTTGTTTTTGGTTGAAAGAAACTTTTATTCAGATATATTTCACAAATAAAATGTACAATAAGCTTTGGAAACATATATTGTGCCCATTGATGGTGATTTGTTGTAAGCACAACAAATGGGGTTATACTATTGAATAAAACGAGTTATGCATATTTAATAACGAGATAACAGTCAAGAACACTTTGAAACCGTAATTTCTAGATGGTTTGAAAACATATATTATGCCCAACAATGGTGATTTGGTGTAAGAGGCAATAAAAGGGGTTACACTACTAAAGATAGCCAGTCTTGGTGGGTAATATAGGTAAATTAAGTCACATTAGATTATAAAGAATGCAGAGTTTTCGGTGTTAGCTAATTTTAAGAATTAGACAACGATATATAAGTGAGGAATATTTCTACTTTGATACCAATTATTTGATTGATTCTTCTTAGATAAAACTTATGTTATGATGTTATCAATAATTGGAAAATCGATTCGATACGTTAAGAGAGTATCAGGTAGCTTAGCTAAAATAGATCCTCAATAGCATATAAGGAGGTCCCCAAAATAGATCCTCAGTATTATGGGCCACTTGTGGTAAAACTTGGCTATGATATACTAAGGTTTATAAGGTTGTTTTTTTTATTGCTATTCCAATAGTGTATTCAGTGTATTCCAACATAATTTTTTCTATCAATGTGCAAAGTTTACATGAACACATAATTTTAGATTTCGAGGGTCAATTTACATTATTTTTCATCTAGACGTAGAGGTTACAACAGTACCATGCCAAACACATAATTTTAGATTTCGAGGGTCAATTTACATTATCTTTCATCTAAATATAGAGGTTACAACAGTACCATGCCAGTACTGTGAAATATTCCCAAGCAGGTTCCAAAAATGTGTTCTAGTGGGTGGATAAATGAAGACGGGTTATATATTTGGCAATGAAATTACAAGTTTTTCCTCTTTTGTTAAATTGCAACTCTCAAAATTCATATAAGCATTCTGAATTTTGATTCCAAGTAAAAAGGCAAAATGTGGAGAATTATTTTGTTGTCCTAGTGATATTTTTTGCAAAAAAGCTTAGTGTCATATAATCTCTCACTTTTCCATTAAATACAATATATGTCCTTGCACATTTTCGCAAAACTTAAGAAGTATGTGTGTGTTCAAAACAGCATAACTATATATATATATATATATATATATATATAATATATAAGTATGATCTACAAGAGAACTATTTTTTTCATATTAAAAATTTATCTGTTTATGTAAAAATACATATTTTATTATTTTTCGAAGTTAGCTAAATAATATTTCAATTTCTATTTTGGAGACAGTGTGTTCATGGTATTTTCTAAAAAAATTTAGTTGTGTATATTTTATGTTATTGATTTTTTATTGGGCTCATTTGAAAGAAACTATCCAAAAAAAATTGGGGCATTATGTTTAAAAGAAATTAGATGAAAAATATCATACGAATTCCAAAATTTCAAACTCATATGCCATTGGATAGAGGGTTCCTAGTTGAATCCAACATGATCAACTCGGCCACTTAAGAACAGCTTATGCTTGTAGTTAGTCAAGGTACAAAATGTTGTTGCACATAGATCTACAGAAGAGGAGCTAAAAATTTGTTTTTTAGGCCCTCATTAGCTCGATCGAGCTTTTGAAATTATAGTTGGATCGAGAGTTTTACTTAACTTGGTTAAACAAAGGCTGGCTTGATCAAGCTATCATAATTATCTATAAAAAAATAGAAGTCTCTCAATATTTGGCTTTAAGGGAATTATAAAATTTATTTACTCCACAAAAATAATTTATATAAATATTCAAATATATTTCAAACTCTAATTTTCCTTAATTATAAATCTAAATTTTATTTTATTTTATTGTACGTAGAAAAAGAAAGTATTTATAGTAATATATAGATAACTTTTTTTTTTAAAATTAACTTTGTTTTTTCAATTTTGAAATTCTTAAAAATGATAATTTGTTTATTATTTTGATTTTAAATATAACATATTTTTATACATAATCGCTTTATATTTTTTTATATAGAATTTTCAATAAAAATAAATCAAATTATAATAAAAAATAGTAAAAACAATCAACTAAACTAAACCAAATTTTATAATATTGTTATCTTAAAATTAATTTCATAAGCACATTTAAATCTAGATTACTCAAATTCAAATTAGTCAAATATATTTTTAAATTTTAAATTTCCTTATGTTTTTATTATTTTAAAGATATATATTGCAAACCTAAGTTAGGAGTAAAAATTTCTGTATATACTTCACACTTATGCAGAATCGTCAAAATTGAGTGCAATCACATTTTACATGTTGAGAGTGGTTTATAACTATAGATACCATTGCATCCTTTACAACTTTATTAATTATAACATACAATTATTACAACTACGTTAATTTTACATGTTGAGAGTGATTTATAACTATAGATACCATTGCATCCATTACAACTTTATTAATTATAACATACAACTATTACAACTGAGTTAATTATTAGTGCTCTCGTTTCTTTTCCTGAACAAGTGGATATTATTGCATTATATATAGAGAGAAAGAAAAGTAATTTTGATTTTAATATATATGATTATTACTGAGGGAATCATGTTTATTAACTCTTCAATAAATTTTGTAAAATCTACATTTCCAACAATGTCAAATTCACATTTTCTAGTTACACGTATTCATATTCTCATGTTTAATCAATTTATTATTTAAATTATATCTAATAATTAATTAAATATAAACATTGAAAATTTAAATTATGTTACAACTAATTTTTAAGTTACAAAATTATAAATATAAGAATATTACAATTTCAATTGCAAGTGTACTAGAATTATTTTTCAAATCTATACATCAAAAGTTAGAAATGTAATGAGAAATTAATGAACACCATTGTGGATTACCCATTCCAATGTAATTAGTAATTAAATTTGGTTTTTTTTTTCTACTATCAAATAATTACAATTTTAATCATTATTGATATTTACATAAATTTTAAATTTTCCAGCTTTAAGCTCGATCTTTTTTCACCAAAATGAGACCTCTTTTCGCCAAAAAATATAACCCAGCTCCAAGCTACCACCACAATATTTTTCTCATTTACTCCACATATTTTGTATTCTCCAACTCATGTTTTTCTAGAGAGCTAAAGAAAGATGGAGGTCTGGTCAAATTTTCTGTACTAAAGATGCACCTAATAAAGAAAGGGGGCAGAACCTAAATTTCCCTCATAATGTAAATTTTTTTATCATGTTTATGCTTCTATAGATGATCATTGTGGTGATGGCAGCATGTCAAAACCTACAAATATGTCTATAGGCCGTGAATGCAGGATGGGTTTATGTGTTTCTCTCTTGAATAATTGTGTGAGAAACTTATGATCGAGTGTCAATTCCACACCAACGTGACAATATGTCCAGCGATTACTGTTTAACACTTTTTTCTATATTGGAAAATTTTCATTGAATATTACACCAAGTATCTTTGTAACCACGTCATGGACATTGTGAGGAGGTGGCTTGAATAATTGTGTGAGAAACTTATGATCGAGTGTCAATTCCACACCAACGTGACAATATGTCCAGCGATTACTGTTTAACACTTTTTTCTATATTGGAAAATTTTCATTGAATATTACACCAAGTATCTTTGTAACCACGTCATGGACATTGTGAGGAGGTGGCTTTCATTGTGTAGAGTATGAAGCCACCTCCACATTCTGCATAGTAAAAACCACCTTTGCACTCTGCACAACGATCCTGATCATGAGAATCCGCCCCAGCATTCTTGTTCAATGCCCGATGCAAGGCTTCTACTACTATCATGTCTTCTGTTTGTAAATGATCATGTTGACGATATGCATTCTAACGATTTATATGTAGCCCAACCTGCATTGTTGTTTGATATGATGACAAGCCTCCACTAAGAAATTAATTCTTGCAACAACAGAATTAGTAGCTTGATCTAAATGGAGTTGTCTATAATGCGACTTTTTGGAGATTCCGGTGACGGAATCCGGCGGAAGAAATGAGGTTAAATCTTGATTTTTAGCAGTTAAAATGGTTTTTTAACTGCATATTCGGATTCAGCGCCCTGGAAAACCCTAGGAGCCATTGATTGTGCAGAAACTAGCTATCAAACTTGGGATTCCAATGAATTGCTGCCGGAATTTGACCGGAAAAATCTGCCGGAAAGACTTTCAAAAAGTCGCGTTATAGACTACTGCAATCTAAATTGCCCGTTCCCACCAAAGTGTATTATGCAAATTATCAAGAGCACTAAGAAACCATTGATTTTGATATATAGAAATGATTACATCACTGATCTGGGCTCTGTTGATTTTATCAATCTTTGTTATGAAGTCCAATTTTGTTTATGGGCCTTCATCATTAACTTTTAAACTTTTATATGGTATAGTATCAAATCACTTTAATAATTATCAATAGTTTTATTGTACAATCCACTGGATGGACTGTTCGCCGATTTCATTTCAACTATGGGGTTTGAGGTCGGACCCCTCCAGCTCCGACAACTCTGTGTTCTTCATGGAAGCCAACCGAGTCGTTGTCGTGATGACAGTCTTGCAATAATGGTTAGTTTCAACAACACGTGTGTTATTTCGGAGCATGTCGATGGTTTCTTCCTTAACGTATTGAATTTGTAATTTCAACCGCGCCCGGGAAACCACAGCAACAAACCAGAAAACCGCCGGTAAGTATATCGCACCACTCTTTGGCATAAAGTGGTTTCTGGACAAACCACTCCGATACAATTTAGGGCTGACACGTGGATTGGGGTGACATCACCCTCTGACATTTACCGGACGATAAATGTCGGTCAAAACTGGGCACCTGATACTCGTCCGATCTGGTCCTCCATCCTCCGCCGTCCGATCGTAGGGGAGGTTCTCTATTGTTTATTTCTCCAAAGTACATACAGGCCCTGCTAAAATTAAATGCTGCATGGAGTAATACTATTGACCATACCCTATGTTAATGAACTGACATGGTTTTTAGGTAATGTATTTAATGTTTTTACGGCGCGTAATATTTATTTTATACCGAAGTATGGGGGTATGTAATTTTTATTAAATTGCATATGAATCGTATGATATATGTTTTTGTATGAAAGTTGACTTCATGTTATGTGGGATTGCACACGGGTAGGAGAAGAACAGGGGTTCGTAGCAGCGAATGAAAACCAAAGGAACGCACAGAAGTGTGTATGAATTTTTTTTTTGGGTTGAAATGTAATGTTAGGAAATGGTAAAATGCACAGCTCGTAAAAATGAGACTGAGTCTATTGTAATAGAACGCACAGCAATGCAGGAGAAGGCCGAGAGCTGAAAGAAGAAAACCAAGGGAAGTATGTAAAACCATGAATTGTTTCACAGCAGTAAAAAGGTAAAACTGTAAATCCCTGTAATTTTTGTTTTCACACAGCAGTGAATGTAAATGAAATTTTTACACACAGTGGGTGTAAAATTTCAAAGGAGACAGAGTAATTTCTTTTGTAATGTTTTGGTGAATCCCTCTGAGTGAAAGAGGATGAATATGTATTAGTAATTTTGTTTTAATAAATAGAAATCATTTTATGGTGGTGAAATACTCTGTTCAGTAAATTTTTTTAAGGCTTCCCTGTGCACAAAAGATCCTGGAGTAGAGAAATAAAACAGAGCATTGGCGAAAGAGGATGAATATGTATTAGTAATTTTGTTTTAATGAATAGAAATCATTTTATGGTGGTGAAATACTCTGTTCAGTAAATTTTTTTAAGGCTTCCCTGTGCACAAAAGATCCTGGAGTAGAGAAATAAAACAGAGCATTGGCTCTGTGTTCAGTTAATGTTTGGTTTTGGTATTTTCCCATTGCGAAAATTCCCAACAGTGGTATCAGAGCTAGTCCAGGCTCTTTGATGGTGACAGAGCAGGTTCATGCTCTTTGAAGTGTCAAAGAAGCTGAAGGAAAGACCCTTGTTGCAGCTGTAGTAAAGCTTCTCCAGCCGTGTGAAGTTTCAGCCAAAGGGATTCAGGTATTTCTCAAGTTTTTGAGTTGTTGTTGAAGAAACAGTGAGTCATTTTAAAAACACAGTCAAGGATTTTAAAAATAGTTAATAATGGCAAGGTCAAAGAAGAAAGTGTCCAAATCCCCCAAGGTTGTGTCTCACTCTTCTATTAAAATAGAAGACAATCTATTTGAAAGCATTCTATTTGAGGCTTCAAAGTTTGATGGGAACTTTGATATATGGGAAATAAAAATGAGGACTTTCTTAAAG
>APFE031602713.1:299228-344476 GCA_000404065.3 Pinus taeda
TTAAAGTTTATGAGTGAGAGAGAGAGACATTGTATGTTGGGATATTCATCCTTGAAGAGTGAATACTTGAAAAACATATTGGTTGGACCCTCTGAGAAGGCTTGCAACATCAAGACTTGGTTGTAAGCTTGCTCTTGATTCATTATTAATACAATCAATGATGTTTTCATATGTCTTGTATGTAATTTACTTGATAGCTCATGACTTCTTGACTTTGAGTAAATAAATCAGTGTTGTTTCCCGGTTACGCGCTTTGTTGTTTTTCTTTTGTGTTGTTTCAGGTTAATCACTCGTTGAGGAGAAGGAAGCGAAAGCTGGAGCAGTGCAACAGAACTTCATCGACCACCGGTTTGAAGTTAAAACAGTGCGAAACACGCATATGGATTTCCAAATGAATTCAAATGAATTGATTGAGCTCAATACTCAATAATAATACAGAGATATTTACAAAGATAGAAACATCAAGTTTCTATGTAAGATTCAGTTTCATCTAAGAAACTGCTAAAGAAAAGAGAATAGCAACAACTAGAAGAATGAGCATTAAACTAATATTAGAATTATTCTAATACCCTCCCTTAATGCTCAATCTATTTACAACACCAATAGACCCCCTGAATTGTTCAAGCTTAGCAGGACCAAGAGGCTTGGTGAAGATGTCTGCGGGTTGCTCTGTTGTGGGAACATATCTCAACTGAACGGATCCGTCTTCAACAAGTTGGCGAATGTAGTGGCAATGAGTTTCCACATGTTTTGTTCGTTCATGAAAGACGGGATTTTTGGCAAGTTTGAGCACTCCCTGATTATCACAAAACAAGGAAGTAGGACCTGTCTGGGAGGCATGCATATCTGCAAGCATACGTTGAAGCCAAACTGCTTCACATGATGCCTTAACTGCTCCTCGATACTCTGCTTCTGTTGAGGAGAGAGCCACTGCTTGCTGCTTCTTACTAGTCCAGGTGACAACACCAGATCCTAGACTAAATACATATCTAGATGTAGATTTACGATCATCAACCGAACCGGCGTAGCCAGAATCTGTGTAACCACTGAGTATAGGATCGGAAGTGCGAGTGTATAGAAGTCCATAATCAGAAGTGCCATGCACATATCGTAGCACTCGCTTTGTTGCTATCCAATGATCAGCTTTAGGAGCGGACATGAAGCGGGAAATGTAGCTCACTGCAAAACTAATGTCTGGTCTGGTGGCAGTAAGATAGATAAGACTTCCTACTAATTGTCTAAATAAAGTTTCATCCACAGGAGGAGAGGATGACTGAGCTGAAAGTTTGAGCCCTGGTTCCATAGGAGTCGTGGCTGGTTTGCAATCCTGCATTATGAACCTGTCCACAAGATTTTTGGCATACTTGGACTGAGAGAGAAAGATGTGATTCTTAGTCTGCCAAACTTCAATCCCCAGACAGTAGTGAAGAAGTCCCAAGTTTGTCATATCAAAGGTTCTGCATAAGTCTTGTTTGATCCCATGGATCAAATGTGCAGAGCTGCCAGTAATGATAAGGTCATCTACATAGACAACCACAAACAAGATATCATCACCAATATGCTTGATATACAAATTTGCATCAGATGGGCTTCGCTGAAAAACATGATCTGTCAGGTACTGATCAATTTTCATGTACCAAGCCCGAGGAGCTTGTTTCAATCCATAGAGAGCTTTAGCTAATCTACACACTTTCTGTTCTTGACCAGCAATCTTAAATCCTAGAGGCTGTGTCATGTAGACTTCTCCGTGTAAGTCACCATTTAGGAAGATGAACTTTCCATTTAAACTGAGCTGCTAGGAAAAGGACAAGCCGTATGGTACTCATTTTGGTTGTAGGAGCAAAAGTCTCCTCATAATCAATGCCTTCCTTTTGTGAGAATCGTCGAGCCACAAGACGAGCTTTATACTTGTCTAGAGTTCCATCAACTTTGTATTTCACTTTATATACCCATTTGCAGCTAATGGGCTTTTTCCCTTCAGGAAGATCAGAAAGGGTCCATGTGTGATTTTTCTGAAGACTCTGGAATTCAGCGTCCATAGCTTGTTCCCACTCAGATGTACCCTTAGCCTCTGAGTAAGTTTGAGGCTCAAAGATACTATGTAGATTAGCCATAAGAGCAAAGTTTGTTGTAGATTGTTGTTTGCTCTTATGTCTAGAAGTTCGTCCTTCAAGGAGTTCATCATCTCTGAGATCACCAATAGTTTTAGCCCACCATTTTGGCCGAAGAGTAGAGGAAGAAGGTTCAAGAGCAATAGGAGTAGCAAGAGAAGGGTTATTTTCCGGAGGAAGCTCAAGTAGTGTAGTATCAATCACTGATGCTGCATCATCCCTCCCATCAGGTGGACCTACCGGAAGAAGAACATTGTGAGGCTGATCCATAGAACACTGCTCAGAAGAAGAAGACTGAAAGAATCCTCTGTCTTCATCAAATACCACATCCCGACTGAAGCTAAGACGACCAGTGGCAATATCTATTGGTCTATAGGCTTTGTGATGATCATTGTACCCTGTCATCATGAGTTTCTGGCTTTTGGAATCCAACTTAGAGCGCTTAGCAGCTGGAATCCAAACATATGCAACTGAGCCAAATACTTTGAGGTGACTGATCTTAGGCTTACGGCCAGACCAAACCTCTTCGGGAGTCTTCCCCTTAACAGCCTGAGTGGGTGATCGGTTAAGAAGATAAACAGCAGTAAAGTCTGCTTCAGCCCAGAATTTGTTTGGAACATTCTTGTGCTATAACATGGAGCGAGCCATTTCAACAACCATACGGTTGCAGTGTTCAACAACATTGTTCTGCTGAGGAGTGTAGGGTGTAGTGAACTGGGATTTTATGCCATGAGTATCACAGAAGTTGGAAAAAGCAGAAGAACAAAATTCCCCCCCGTTATCTGTCCTAAGAGTCATGATATTACAGCGAGACTCTTTTTCCACTAAGGTTTTAAACTTCTAAAATATACTAAATGCATCAGATTTATATTTTAGAAAATATAACCACATCTTCCTACTGAAGTCATCTACAATAAGCAAAAAATATTTGCAAGCAGTGATAGAAGATGTATTCATAGGACCACAAATATCAACATGAATTAACTGGAGTACCTTAGAAGCGCGCCAGGATTCTCCATTTGTGACTGAAGAACGATGTTGTTTGCCAGCTTGACAAGCACCGCATACGCCCAACTGCTGAGTCTGAATATCAGGTAACCCTGACACAAGTCCTTCCCGAGAAAGCTGAGAGAGATACTGCATGTTTAGGTGCCCATATCGCTGATGCCATAGAGCGCTAATGGGAGAAACACGCGCTGCTAGAGCCACTTCGGGGGAATCACCAGTGTCAAGAAGCTTGTATAAACCATGATCTTCTAGGCCAACAGCAACTATAAGACTAGTCTCCCTGTCGATAATAGAACATTTGTGCGCTCTGAACACTACATCAAGCTGAGGAGAGTTCCTCATAATCTGACTGACAGACACCAGATTAATTTCCATACCAGGAACATAGTACACATTCAGGAAGATGAGTGTGCGGCCACCAGACTGGATTTGAACTGTACCTCTGCCAACCACTGTGTATTGTTCACCTCCACCAAATACCATGGAATCACTGAAAGGTGAGAATTCAATAAACCAGTCACGCCTGTGAGAAAAATGGCGTGATGCACCAGAGTCAATGTACCAGGCAGAGGATGGAACATGATCTGAAGACCTTTTAGTCATAAAGGCGTAAAAGGCAGAATCTGATGGAGCCCTCCCTGTTTCTTCTGTTCAGAAGCAATCCTCTGTCGGCAATCTTTCTTCATGTGGCCAAACTTGTGACAGTAATTACACTGCACATTTTTCTTCCTAGCAGGATCAAAAGACTGAGAAGAACCTTTCTGCTGAAAGGACTGAGAGGACTGATATTTGGCAGCAAAAGCATTTTCTAAGGAGGCTGATGCTGCACCACTACCAAACTGTTGTTTCCAACGACCCTGCTACATGAGTTTGGTGCATAATTCTGGAAACTTCAAATCAACACTAGTGGCGGTAATGTTGAGTGTTTCTATGAAGTGCTCATAAGATTGTGGTAGACTTTTCAGAGTGATGACTGCCATATCTTCTTCCTCCATGGTGTGACCAATGGCTTCGAGTTGATCTCGAATGTCTTTAATCTTGTTGAGATGTTCCTGTAAAGACATATGTTCATCCATCATGATAGAGAACAACTAATTTTTGAGAAAGAAAGCTCTGCTCTTGTCGGAGGTCTCGTGTAATTCCTTCAACTGTTGCCAAATCTCGGCAGCTGTCTTGCCAGAAGGAATCTGCGGTAACTGATCATCAGTCACAGAGAGCTTGAGGAGCATAACAGCCTCTCGATTTCGATCATCAAACTTATCTTGATCGGTGCCAGTTGTACCAGGACGGAGCTCTTTGTTGAGAACGAGCTGATCAAGACGCCTATATTCAAAAATGGTCAACATTCTCTGTTTCCAGATGTTATAATTTGTGCCATTAAAGCGTTGACTGCCTTCCAACATCAGATTGGTGAGCGAAGCCATTTGCACGTTTCCCAAGACACAGAAAATACCAAAGAAAAAGAAATTCGGCACAAATTTTTAAACTGATAGGTGCTGATGTGATATAACCAGAAATCGGTCTGAGAAGCGGGTTCAAGGAATTATGTATAGCACGACCTTTTACCAAAATAACTGACTTTCAGCAGTACCCATAAACCGAGAGGGTTCAACAGTCATTTCCAGCATAGATTTTGAGGTACTTTCAATGCATTAATTGCAAGCATAAACAATCAATTCAGTGCTGAAATTTCAGGTGAATTTTGACGGCTAAAACATGAATTTCGTGACAACAAAAAACTGACAGAGACACAAATTTGTGGAGCCGAGTGCTGACTGTGGCATAGATTTGGCAGAGTGCTAAATAATACGCAAATGTGATACGATATACCTGTTACGAATATACCATATACGATATACCTGATAGGATATACCTGTTACGATATACCATACAATGGCACGAACGTGATGCGATTATCTTTCAGGCGACGCCAAGCTATTACGGCAGCCCTCGTAACAGCAATCAACCGTATCACGTATCAGCAATCAACAGGTATCAGCAATCAATTGTGGCTCGTCACGAGTTCGATTCGACGGGCATGCGGCTTTTTTTTCTTTATAACTGCGTTATCTGTCTTGATCTACATCCCAGGGAATTGAACCAAGGTTGCTTAATTGATTCACATCAATAGATTAATTCTGAAGCTTAGTCCACGATGCTTTTAAAAAGGAAGTTTACCCTAGTTTGTGAGCCGAAGAAGAGAAATTTATTCATATGCACGCGCGTTCTTTGTTCCGCTGGGGTCCACAGCAACCATGGCTACCTCGGCAGGAGCTGCAGCGCTTTTGTACTACACGTTGGGCCGCAGATTATTGCCTATGACTAACGGAGACGAGAGCGAGGAGAACAATAATGGCACTGTTGCAGTTAAGCCGAAGCGCACTGTGAAGAAAAGGGTTGTAGTGAGGCCTGCGCAGGCGCCTGCCACGTGGTTCGACACGATCTCCACATTAACAGATCCGTTCCGCTAAAAAAAACTGAAATTCTCACCAACAAAAAACGTGCCAAAAAAAATCGCAAAACCCTCGGCTCTCGTAATTCCACAAAACAAAGAATCCACTTCTGTATCGAGATAGACGACTATAAGCTTTTATCACAGTGAGCAGAGCCGAAGCTAAGACTCAGTGAAGGCTATCTGGCTTACAGAGGGCTCGACCTTAGAAAGGATTGACAGAAAGAACTCAAGAGATTAGGATGCAGAGAGAATAACTGCTCAAGAAATCTCTTTTTCTCGCTCTGATACCATAAAACAGTGCGAAACACGCATATGGATTTCCAAAATGAATTCATTAATTGATTGAGCAACAATACTCAATAATAATACAGAGATATTTACAAAGATAGAAACATCAAGTTTCTATGTAAAGAATCAGTTTCATCTAAGAAACTGCTAAAGTAAGAAAATTAGCAATAGCTAAAAAGAATGAGCATTAAACTAAAATAGTATTATTCTAATATAATTGTGTGCGTCTATTTCTCTCTAGTGTAGTATTTAGCTTTCGCAGTATTTTATTCTGTGTAGGCTGCAGCATATGTATTTCAATATTTGTCGTAGAAACTGCAAGCAATTTAACAAATAGGAGAAATATCATCAGTTTTCTGCAGTAGGAATTGGGTCACAGATTTTTCACACAAAAATGCTCAAATAGATTCCAAATACATGCTACCTTAATTAAATGATCACTGTTATAAATTAGGGTCTAAAAAAAGGCAATTTTTGACATACAAAATTTAGATAATAAAAACAACCCACAAGTGATGATAAACAATATTTTATCAAAGCCCATTCAATGGGCAAAAAAGGGAAAAGATTAAAACAACTTTTCAATGGCTGAAAATGCACAAAACCCTAGACGTCGAGGGTCTAGAATTATGGTTGAATAAGCATGAAAATGATATTTTTCCTTTTCCAATTTAAGAGATGCAAAACCTAACCCTAGGACTATGACATTCAAAATATTTTAAGCTATTTAATGCAGATTTTCTGATAACCTAACCTAAGTTTCCCATAAAAAAGAACAAAGAGATGAATTTTTTTTAAGAATGACACACAATGACTAGTTCCTTATCAATCTTGGGTATATGGATTCAAAAAAAACGCAAGGTCAAAGGTGGAAGACCTTGGTCAAAGCAAGTAAAAGAGAGAAAGCTTCTCAATCAAACCCTAAGCCATTCTCAACCAATTGGAGGTTTAAGGTAGATTGATTGTGCAGACAAGATAGCCTCCCATGAGATACATTAAGGTATGAGTTTGCTTATGTCATGTATTTGGTGCTTAATTGTTTGATTATGTCGTCTAGTTGATTAATTTAACATGGTATGTTTGAAATTTGGTTGGACGTTTGATGAATTGCATAATGTGAGTATGTGTTCAAATGATATTATTTAAGATGTTTTTACTAACACGTGTTGAGATAGTTGATATGTACTTGACTGTAATAGGTGACAGTTGTAGCATTATGTCCATTGACTATGAGTTTACTATGGATTACGACATGATTGCTAGTCTTGGTAAAGGTTGATTTCAAATTGATAGATATGATTGTCTTGATATTTGGAACATGTGTTTGACATGTATAAATAGTGCAGGAAACATGTTTGGTATTTGCATGGCAAGGTAATAATTGATGTGTTTAAATAACTAATAGTTGGATGATGTGACAGTACATAGTAAGCCTCGAATACAACAAGGTAAAAAGGTAAGAGAAAGGAATTGGACAAGAATTCCTTTGGCTATGTTTGGAAACCCTAATTCCAAATGAATGAGTGCTTTGCATACAAGAAGTCTTCTTAACCTTGATTTTTTCTAACATCATGTAGATATGCGCTATAGTCATGAACATGTACTTGACAGGTATATTAGCTAGTCTCTAGTTACAGGTGGACCTGTCAAGGGAATTAGAGTCCCTTGAGAGATGGCGTGGATGTGTTTAGTTGCAAGCAATGTGCTTGGCACAACAAGTTAAGGTAACTAGTATGTTGTTATGTTTATTTATGCACTGACAGTTATGCGTTCATGGCAATATGATGCATGGGATTGCATGGCAAAGAGTCTGCCATGAACGCTGAAGCAGTAAAAGACCTATTAAAAATGGAAACCTCAGACATTCTCCTGCTCCAAGAGACAAAGATAGAAGAAGATGCTCTTCTATCTTTAAGTCGAACCAAATGGAAAAAGAACACAGGAAAAGCGGTCAGCGCCAGAGGTACTTCAGGGGGCCTTGCAACCCTTTGGTCGGAGGATATGTTCCAGCTTAAAAGCTATTTTGCAACCCAACACTGGATATATACAGATCTTCTACACCTCCCAAGTAAGATTTCTCTAGCTCTCTTCAATCTTTATGTTCCTGTTAATCTTTTGGAAAAGGACTGCTGGAATTCTCTCTCAGACTTCCTAGAAATCTATGCCCCTCAAAACATCATTCTGGCGAGGGATCTCAACATCTCTCTAGACCCACACGAGAAAAAGGCGGTGTAAGGGGTAAAGATCCCTTCCATGTCTCAGTGGAGTCGTTGATTCTCGATTGGGACCTTCTAGACCACAAACCTAAGAAAGGTCGTTATACCTGGACCAACAATAGAGTTGGTAATGCCAACATTGTTGCCCGTTTAGACCAGTTTCTAGTCCAAAGTACTCTGCTGGAGGGGAACCATTTAATCTCTTCAAAAATTCTGCCCAAATTAACATCTGATCATAACCCCATCTAACTGTTGATAGAGAAAAAGGAGGACTTGGGCCCTATTCCCTTTAGATTCAACCCTCTTTGGGTATCGAGAGAGGGCTTTATGGACATAGTGACTGACGTTTGGGTGCAACCAGTTGAAGGATCCCCCAGCTTCATGTGGGAACAGAAACTCAAACACACTAAGTCTGCATTAAAAGTCTGGGCAAAAAAAAAAAAACCCCTTTTCACTCCTACGAATCATAGACAAAAGACAGTTCAGGCTCTAGCTGAGATTCAATTAGGCATGGAAGGATCTGAAATCACCAAATCTTAGTTGCTCACCGAACAGAACGCCCAGTTCAATTCCTTCATTTCCTTTCGACAAGAAGAGGAATATTGGCGCCTTAAGTCACGCAACCTCTGGCTCCAAGCTGGAGATAGAAACAGTTTTTTTCACAGACAATGCAGAGCCTGACTCTCTTGGAATTACATTTCCGAAATATCTATCAGGAAGGGGGAAGTTATCAAAGGACAGTCTCTCATAAAACAGGCAGCCACAACCCATTATCAAAATCTGTTTCAGGAGGATGGTTCTTTCGATGACAACCTGGCTGCCGACTTTCTGTCAAACATCCCCCCTCTTGTCACTGCAGATGTAAACGTTGGGTTAATGAAGCCTTTTTCTGAAAAAGAGATAGTTGATGTGATTTGGTCAATGCAACCGGATAAAGCACCTGGGTCAAATAGCTTCACCATACATTTCTACAGAGCTTGCTAGAATGTAATAAAACTCGATCTTCTCAGAATGGTAAAAGCCTTCCAAAACAAAGCCAAAGTGGGAGGCTGCACCAACTTCACCTTCCTTGCCCTTATCCTAAAAGAAGTTAACCCTGAGACTTTCGACAAATTCCGGCCAATCTCTCTATGCAACGCCTCTGACAAGATCCTTGCCAAACTCTTAGCCAATAGACTCAAGCCTCTATTAGGGAACCTGATCTCCCCTCTGCAGGGTGGTTTTGTAAAATGAAGGCACCTCATAGACAATGTGATCCAAGTGCAAGAAGCCCTCCACTCTAGCCACTCTCGGAAGGAAAAAGGTATGCTCATCAAGTTGGATATGTCAAATGCTTTTGACCGAGTTAAACTCTCGTTTCTCTATAAAATCCTACTCTCCTTCAGTTTTAGTGTTGATTTTGTCAACTTGATAAAAGCCTACACACACAGACCTTGGATAGCCCCCTGGTCAATGGCAGACCTTCTGACTTCTTCCAAGCTTCTAGAGGGCTCCGCCAAGGATGCCCATTGTCTCTCTTTCTTTATATCTTGTTGGCAGATTCCCTAAGCAAAAAGCTGATAGCGGAAATGGAAGTAGGCACTATTCCAGGTATCAAGGCAGCAAGAGGGGTGGACCCTATAAATCACGCCCTTTCTACGGATGACTCTTTCCTTTTGGGAGGGGCTTCGATTAAGATAGCAAAGGCTTTCAAAGAAATCCTTCAACAATTCTGTTTAATCACAGGAGCCTTGATCAATAAAAGAAAAAGTGTGGTTTATGGCTGGAATGTAGATCACCCAACTATCCTTCGAATTGCCTGCATATTGGGATTCCCTAGGTAGGACAAGTGGAAAAAGATCAATATCTAGGCCTTCCCTTAACCTTGGGACCAAGCCCTCCCTCCCTGTGGACTGAAGTAATTAGTAAGATAAAAGCAAAAATAGCATATTGGGGAGGCCAATGGCTAACAAAGGCTGGGAAGTTGGTTTTGATAAAGGCGGTCCTCTCCGCCCTTCCCATCTTCCAATCTTCCCTTCTGCTAGCTCCTAAGTCTATCTGATAACAGATCTCCAAACTCATTCGAGACTTCCTATGGAATGGGGGCAAGGGCAATCAGAGCAAGTTACACTTGGTAAGATTGGATATTCCGAATAGACCACTCCAACAAGGTGGGTTACAGATACGGGAACAAGCTTAGCAAATCTGGCTCTTGGTGGAAAAATCATATGGCAATTATTTGCAGATAAAAATCATCTTGTCAACAAGATCCTCTGGAAGAAATACCTAAAGGGAGGCTCCCTGAGAAACCTCACAGCTGCTTCTACTCCAACAGGAACAACAATATGGAATTTAGTCAGAAGAAGCATCGACCATATACAACAACATTTATACAGAATATCGGGTAATGGGCAGAGAACATTACTTTGGGAGGACACCGTTCAAGGGAATGCCCCATTGGCCACCCTAAATTCCTGTAACGATTTAAATATCTGACTAGTGAACAAAGGGCTTCTCCGGCTGGCAGACATATGTTCTTGGGACAGCAAAGGGAATCGGGCAGGATGGACTTTCCCAGGGGTTCTTGACCCTCTGGAAACACAAAAAAACGTGCTCTGTGCAGCGCTTTCTGGCCTCGCACCTGTCCATTGGACATCCAAAGATAAATGGGGGTGGGGAAGAACCGGAATTTATACAGCAGCTCAAGGATTCTCCCCATTGCAAGCCACACACGCATCTTTGCTAACACCGAAGCTCTGGAAATCCGTTTGGTCTCCCTTTTGCCTTCCAAAGGTGAATTTCTTCACTTGGTTACTCATGCATAAAAAGGCACTAACATGAGAAAATTTGAATAAAAGAGGCTTCCACGGGCCCTTTAGATGCTGCCTATGCAATTTTGCTATCAAAACCTCTGACCATTTATTGGTTGACTGTGTTTTCACACAAGAAGTTTGGAAGATGGTCCTCCACGAACTTAGCGTACCCATCCTCTCCCAAATTTCAGTTGTTACTCTCTACACCTCCTGGGCAGATCAAAACCCTGAGAAAAAATCTAAAAACACAGGCTAGAAAAACATTTGGCAAGCTATTCCAAAATGCCTTTGGTGGAAAGTGTGGTTGGCTCGAAATGAGTGTGTTTTTAATGACAGGATGTCGAAATCAGGGGAAGTAGCTGCCAAAGTAAAAGCTCTCTTGTTGGAAATAATAGATAAACCAGCGTTTGCCTTCACATTATCTGCAGAAGTCTCTGCGTGGCTAGGACCCTGGGTGCCAGGAGAAAGGAACGATTCAATCAACAAACCGATGAAAGATCCTACTTGGCGCCTGCATCTCACTGCAGGTGACTTTCTTAAGTGGTGGCAGGGGACCCCAAAAGCCACTATCTTCTTTGATGGAGCGTCCAAGGGGAATCCAGGCATTGCAGGCGCAGGGGGACTGATTCTTTCCCCAGACAGATCGAAAAAAACTAGTTTCAGTTGGGGCCTAGGCATAAGTTCGAACAATCACGCAGAGAGTTACAGCCTCCTAAAAGCTTGCCAAATTGCAAAGGAGTTAGAATACAAAACAATCCAAATATTCGGAGGCTCGAAGCTTCTGATAAAGCTCTTAAACTCTGAAGATTATTTTAGTAATCCAACTTTAAACAAAACCTTGCAGAGAATTCGAAACACTTTGAAAGACTTCGACACAGTCGACTCATACCATATTCTGCAGGATTTAAACAAACAAGTGGACTCGCTGGCAACTAAAGGCTGCCTGCTGACTCAAGGTAACCTTAGCCTTAATGGAGGACCCTGCTCGATTCATCCTTTGCCTTAGACAATCTACAGAAGGTAGATCTGCTTTTCAGAGAGAGTGGTATTTGGTACCTTGAAAGTCACACTCAGGATCGCCAAGCAGCAAGCAGATGGAACAACAAGCACAAGGACTATCAAGCTGAAGAAACAGCACCAGAATGTTCAGCAGCAGATGGTAGAAGGAATAGCCGCAGAAGGAACAACAACCAGAATGAACAACAGTATAAGGAACAGCATCAGAAGGAACAACAAGCAGAAGGAACAGCAGAAGAAGGAATAGCATCCGAAGGAACAGCAGGTCGAAGGAATAGCAGAAGCAGAAGCAGAAGGAACAGCAAGCAGATTAAGGAATAGCAGCAGAAAGAACAGCAATCAGTAGGAATATCATCAGAAGGAACAACATCAGAAGGAACAGCAAGCAGAAGGAACAGCAGGCCGAAGGAACAGCAACAGAAGGAACAGCATCCGAAGGAACAGCAAGCCGAAGGAACAGCAAGCCAAAGGAACAGCAAGTAGTACAAACAATAGCAGAAGGAACGGCAAACTTAAGGAACAACAAAAAGAAAATCATAAGGAAAAGGTCGCAGAATTTGCTCTTCTAGAGATAAAATGTAAGACAGAAAACAAAAATAGCCAAAGAACTCACAAAACTTATGAATTTAAGCTTAGGAGAAGGGACAACCATCAGCGCATTCTCATTGCTCAGTTTTTAGAAGCTATTGTCGATTGTAATAGGAGCTTGCTCCACTTTTGGCATTAAATACAATAATTGTTCTTGTTAAAAAAAATAATAATAATAATAAAGCATGATTTCTACTATAATAAATGGATTTTTAGATTTGGTATATATCAGGAAGCAGGATTTCTACTATAATAAATGGATTTTTAGATTTGGTATATGCTTGAAAATTGTCCCCTATAGGGAAACTTCTTGGCATATTTTTGGTATCCTTTCTCTTGGTTGCTTATTTCATTGGGTTGAAGTGTTATAAAATATTGTATGTTGTTTGTTGTCGTAAACTAATATTTTATATCAATCCTAAGGCTAAATTTCATGGAGACTAGATCCAAGAAACCACTAATGTGAGGTGGAATTTTTGAAGTTGCAATAAAAGTCATAAAACACAAAATTTCTATCATGGTATCAAAGCTATCTTACAAAATCACTCTAATAGCAAAGAGAGAATTGGTATTTCAGCTAGGTATGACTGATGCTTGACCTTGTTGAGGTTATTTAGTTATAAAACCCTAGGACACTTGGGAAAAGCATTGGAAATCTTAAAGGGTTGTTCTACTTGTTTTAGGTTGAGTTTTTCCTTGAGGTGTGCTTCATATTTGCGAGGTGATGACTCTTGATCTTAGAGAGTGACAAATTAGATGGTGCTTCCAACTTCATACTTTCGAAGCTCAAGCTACAAATGCTTAAGGAGAA
The DNA here is from genome assembly GCA_000404065.3 of Pinus taeda. NCBI lineage: Eukaryota > Viridiplantae > Streptophyta > Pinopsida > Pinales > Pinaceae > Pinus > Pinus taeda. The sequence goes on from APFE031602713.1 coordinate 312,515, forward strand.
AGCCAAGACTTAGGAGCATGTCGAGAAAGTGATAGTTTCCTTCTCTGATTAGACAAAGCTAGCCCCCCATAACAAGGAGGAGGCCAAGGTAAAGTGGATCATTCTTGATTTGATGAAGGATTGCTTCATTGTTAACATTGCACAAAAGACTAGTAAGCATATGTCTAACTTTGGTCAGTTTACTTCGAAGTAGTTGTGTTTCTCAATAAATGCACTTGAAAAACAAGCCTTTAGTCATCCACACGAGTAAGACAAATACAATCGTAAGCTACCTTACCAAGGTCATAAGGTTGAGAGATCAAATGGTTGCCATAGGGACAAAGGTTGAGGATAAGGAGTTGTTGTCCATTGCATTGAATAGACTTGCTCCATCTTGGATCCCTTTTATCCCAAGTGTCTATGCTCATGATACTTTGCTAGATTTAGCTAACCTTGTGCAGGAATTGGAAACTTATTCAATGTAGCAAAAAGGAGTAGAAAAGGTAGCCTTCGTTGAGAAGAAGATGAACAAAAACAAGAAGAAAAAGGGTAAGAAAGAATATTTAGGTCTAGGAAAGAGAACTTGGGTAAAGTGAAGTATCTCTCTTCATCTAATGGGACACTATGCCAACCAATGTCTAGAGAAGAAAGGGAAGGCTAAGCAAATTGTAGCAAGGACTATAGCAGGAGTGGGTGAGGATTTGTCTCAAATTGAAACTACCTTCTCCATGATCTCTCATTTATCTTCTAACATTTTGTCAAGTTTTAGATAGTATGTGGACAGTGGAGCATCAAGACATATGACTTATGATAGGAAACTCTTCAGTGGGCTTCAAGAGCAAGAGAGAGAAATGTTCATGGAGTTGGGTGATGATGCTACCTATCTTATGAAAGGGTTGGGGTCTATATCCTTCTGAATGCCTTCAAGTTATGTTCTTGAGTTAGTTGATGTTTTGCTTATCCCTAAATTAAAGAAAAAAAAAATATTTTAGTTTCTTGTTTGGCGAATCATCAACGTAAAGTTGCATTTGAAGGATAACAACACACTATTAGTAATTGTAGTGTAACTAGTCCAAGGACTTTAGCTAGAGGTGTGTTAAATGGTGGCCTTTACAAGGTGCTTGTGAATCCCATTGCAATTGTATGTCCCAGCGAGAAGCTCAATCAGCCTTCTAGCTTTGAGGAGACATATGCCGAGCAGGCGTGGCAAGATACCATGAAGAAAAGTTCGAAGAATACTATAGAATTAGGGATTATTTCCAAGCTTGCCACTCAAGGGAGTATTGTAGAGTATAGAAACAAGGTTGTTGGATTCTCTCGAATAAAGGGAATTGACTATGATGTTACACTTGCTTCAAGATTTTCTCTAAATGATGGTTTGGACTGTGTTGAGGTTGTTGCTTTAGTTGCTTGAGATTTTGAGAAGCATGTGTGAGACACCCATTATCACAATTTGTTGATAGTTTTGGCTCGTGGTGATGACTTAAGGGGTGATGGAGTATGGCAGGTTGTTGATAACCTATAGTTATGTTCCTTGAATCCATAGGTGCTCAGTTTGTTGCATCTTGCAATGTTGGATACAATGATACTTCTAAACTCACAAGATCAATATTCCAGCACAATGGAAGACTATGTTGAGACTAGATGTGAAGTTTGATGAGGATGTGAAATCTTCTAGTTCATAGGAATCTCCTTCGGTAATTGAAAAGAGAGGGCAGGTTGTTGTTCCAGGGTTTGATTCAAAGGCCAGAATTGAGTTTGGCAATGGACGAGGTGAGATTGAGGACAGATATGCCCTTGCCTACTACCCTAGCCCACAAGGAGACAACATGGCATATTCAAACATTACAGGATGCACAAGAGCATGTAGGAACACTTGGGATTTCAATGAAATAAGTATACCTCCTAGGAGGTATGCTACTCATATTGTATTAGCTTCTTCCATTTGTGAACCTTTTAGTATTCTTAACGAGGTAAGGTGTGAGGCATAATAGAGGAGTGTGATGGTCGAGTGATTATTACATTTTAGGAACCAACCATTGACTTTGTAGTTGTGAGTTGCAAAGGGAGCAATCTAGTGTTCATGAAAACTCTTTCTTTGAAAAGAGCAAGTGTGAGCTTTTGGGGTTACTCTAAAAGTGTTTATACCATGGTTGGGGGTGCTTCATGTGATGTGGGGTGCATTGAAGAAAGTGTAACTAGGTTCGATATTTACAAATGTAATTTTGATCTTTGTACTTGTCAAGAAAAAAAATATTATTTTTGAATTATAAGAATGAGTTTCTTGCTCATTTCATAGGTCTAGGAAATTCAAAGAGTCAAAGAGCTCTTCTTGAGCATATTTGTAATGTATATAAGTCTATCTAGTGACTAGATTAGCCCTCCAAGACCAGCACAATCCTCATGAAGAAGACAGCGAGCAAAACGATAAGGAGTAGAGTCATGTCAGCCTCAAAAAAAAAAAAAATAGATATATCTATAAACACTATAAATACCCTGCTGGGGTCACCACAGAAAACACAAAACTTCGTATAAGCCTCTACAACTTCGGATATCTCTGATAATTTCGGATAAGTGTCTGCAACTTCGGATGATGACAGAACCTCTAAACACCTTTGAAATCTCAGTGACAACTATAGTAATCTCCTCACATATTTCCCTATAGTCTCGGCCGAGTTCAAGGTACAAGAATCTCGGATAAAGATAGAGGTTCAGTGTGTCAATGGAGAAGGGTCATGTCTCAACAGTCTTCGCATAATGATAATAAGAAGAAGCTTAGTGATCTCACAGTGAAGCATTCTCAGCATACTAGTCACAATCATGATCTCAGTGATGTGGTAATGATGAAGATAAGGTCATGATCAATATCTCGGTGCAACTCTCATGCATTATAGAGACCTCGTTGACATAAAGATGATCTCAGTAAGGGTGCAACAAGGATATAAGTAAAGGAGCAACTATGTTACAGCAACGATGATCTCATTATCATGGTAAAGCCCTCCATATAGGTGCAGCAATGAAGAGTGCAGTAGTGATGGCCTTAATGATGCAGCTATGATGATGATATAGATGATGCAGTAATGATGATGATGATGTCAACAATAAGAAGAGGATTGGTGTCTTGGTCTTGGAGTGGCCTAGTAGGTCAAGGGTCATGGTCTTGGCATTCATCAAGTAGAATCTCTATAAGAAGAATTTTGTGCAAGTTTTCCTCTCCAAGAGGGAGAGGTTTTGGCCCTGGCAAAAAGCCAACATTTGGTGTTCTTGTCTCTTGTATTTTGGTAACTGTTTGATGAAGTAAGAAATACACACACTAATGATATCAAGATAAGATTGTGCTAATAAGAAAAAAGTTAAAATACCTCACAAATAGTTATCATGCTAAGAAGAATCACATTAACTACATTTGCCCTAGATTCTTCAACATGGTATCAAAGCTAAGGTGCTAAAGTCAAAGGAAGGGCAGCAAAAGAGACATACAAGGACCAGTCTTCGAGAAGGGCATCAAAGCAAGAGCTTTGTCAAGGTTAAAGGATTAGTCCACAACAGCAGTGTACAACAGCGAAGGCTTTTGTCAAAGAATGAAGTTTCGATCACAAGTACTCAGAACTCAAGTTCATGGCAGCAGTTTTGATGCCTCTCACAGTCTTAGTCTATGTCATACTACAGGGATCTCAATATAGAACGAATTTGTTCGTTGATGGATCTCAATACCATAAAATGATCATCATGGCAAGCAACATCAAGACTTTATGGTTCTACAAAATGTTGCATACTACAAGGTTCCATAATCCACTTATGTGATAGCAAGACAATGCTATCTCAAGTTCATCAACAGTTTGCTAATCATAAGAATCATATGTATAAGTCAAAGAAATTTGAAGACAAGAAGGCAAGCTTCATACCATTACATCAAGGATCTCATTCGGAGGAAGCATCAATGCATCTGCTTCAACCATCATCAAAGCAATAAAGGTGAAGATTTCATCTTCACATGACAGGTAAGTATCTTTTCAATTTATATATTTGGTTAAATGACTTCATGATTGCAAGGACAACTATAGGTTGGATGGGTCCACAAGATTCCTTGCATGAAGAAGGAGGATAGACATAGTTCTCTAAGTAGCTGAAGTCATTAAACATATCAATAGGTCTCCTATGAATTTGTGGGAAGGGATTATGAAAGATCCCCTCACATAGCAATATTGGAGACATCAAAGTGATGTAGGTGATAAACTCATTTTATAAAGATGCAATGAAGAAGGTTACATGGAATCTATTCTTCATGAAAGTAAAAAGGGTATCAAGGGATGTAGGATATATTCATAAGATCCTATCTACAAGATCTAGGAAGGAAGATAATCATCATCGTTCTAACTGATAGGCAAGGTAACAAATGTCCATGAACAAGAAGGTTACCTCATTCAACAACTTGTGGTCTCTATGCTAGATAGAGAAAGACAAGTTGATGGCAAAAATATTGAATGTTAAAAGTACTCAACCATGTGCAGAAAGAAAAGGCAAGGTTGGTCCTCAAGCAAGACAAAATAAGTATAATTAAGCTCATACCACTAAAAGATGGAGGAAGCTAAAGAAAAGGGCCAAGGAAAGAGGGAGTAACAAATCTCTGCTATGAGTAAGATAGTATCCCTCACAAAAGGGTCCTATCATAAGCCCCTAAATCTTATGTTATAAGATATGACAATGATAATAAGATGCATCATGGCATCATGGAAGCATTAGAAACAACAGCTCGTAACATCACCATAGGGATCATGAATGACAAAATCCATGGCAAACAACATGTAGGATATATAGCTCTTGGGAACCTCAGTGGGCATTGAAGGAAAGGAAGGAGTCGTCTAAGACTCATCATACATCAAGTCAAAAAGGAAACATTTGCCAGTTGGGGATATACAAGATCCTCAAAATTCTTTGATGGAATCCTCATCGTAGGGTTCACTAATCTAGAGAGGAAGCAAGTGTTTCAACAAGAACACCAACTTATGGAATCCATGAGATGATGATATGATGACATGAAGCAGATCAAGGGATTGAAGATCGTTTCAATCAAGGAAGTTGCTGGAAGAAAACTTGATGACTTGAAGGTAAAATAAGGTATGTATGATTGTGTTTAATATTATAATGTCATGGCATATGGTTGCAGGTAACAGGGATCATTGCTTCTATCTTAAGAAGAATGATCAAGAGAAAAAGGATCTCCTCCTCTAAAAGGATGCAGGAAGGCATAAAGTCACACTAAGAAGAAATCAACATAATATGTCCTCATATGAAATATGAGGTGGTTGACTACCGTTAAGAAACTCTTATTGAAAGCTCGTGGAATGGAATGAGTGAGGAAGGAAGAGATCATGAGATATGCAACCATGATGAAGGCAATCAACATCCAATAGACCAAGAAGATTTGACTAGGAAATCTCCCAGAAGAATATGAAGACTCTGATGAAAGTCTGAAAAAGATGGGGACCCTTGACAATGGATATCTTTGGGAGATGTTTCAACATAAATGCAAGATGTTGATACCTATAGGAAGATGTCATGATGAAGAGCCATCTAGTAAGGTACGATTTGATTTAATGTTATGTTTTGATTTCTTGAATAATATTTGGATGAGTGCATGTAGGGCTACTGGAACAAGAGTTGTAAGTACAAGTACAACTGGCATTCATGTGGTGGATGGAAATTCCTTAAAGAAGCATGATGGGGAAGAAGTAGCTATATGACAAAGGTTCCAGATATGTATCAAGAAGGCCACTTTCCATAAAGAAAGGAATGACATGACGAACCAAGAAGGAAAGTGATCGATCGTTGATGCCCTACAAGAAAGAAGCTCAATTGAATTTTATGACATCAAGGAAAGAAGTTGATCAAGCAGCAAAAGGACCCACAAAGAAGAAGCTGCTGATGAAAAGGATAATCCCTTGTTAAGAGGGAGCTCTGACAAGTCCCTGATCAAGAGGGAGCTTGGATTGGGTCACCCCTGATTAAAAAGGAGTGACATTTGTGTTTTCTATTTCATGTGTCATGCACTAGACTAGGACTAACAGTCGTAAGTCTTAGTGAAGGCCATGAAGAGAAATGTAGACACGTGGTGGATGTATCCTCCCTAATTGAGAGGGAGAAATAGATACAACATTCTTGTATTCACTTGGGAAGAAAGAATGGGAGGATTGGGTAATCATCTAACACCCGATACTCTTTGAGGACGTGTAGGGCATCTAAGATAAGAGTAGGTAAGAGAACTGATATTCTTTTAGGGCTGGGAACCCAAGATAAGAATAGTCCTAGAAGGTCATACTCGGTGAACACCCGAGTGGGTATGTACCTTGAGAGACAATGGCGAAGGTGTCTATAGTCATTGGTCTCGCCAACATTGCGCTCTAATCTGATGAAAGATAGGGCCGTCAGTCAAGGCCTTGCTGTGGAAACAATGTCGATTACTATGATGCTATACAAATGGGAAAACAATTTGATTTTTCTTATGAGAAATTCTTCAGATTGAGAATAACCAAGTACCACTATAAATACCTCCCTAGTTAAGAGGGAGTGTTGAAGAAAGTGTAACTAGGTTCGGTATTTACAAATGTAATTTTGATCTTTGTACTTGTCAAGAAAAAGAAATATTATTTTTGAATTATAAGAATGAGTTTCTTGCTCATTTCATAGGTCTACGAAAGTCAAAGAATCAAAGAGCTCTTCTTGAGCATATTTGTAATGTATATAAGTCTACCTAGTGACTAGATTAGCCCTCCAAGACCAGCACAATCCTCATGGAGAAGACAGCAAGCAAAACGATAAGGAGTATAGTCATGTCAGCCTCAAAAATATATATATAACTATCATGTTGGCTCAATAAACAGACACAACATTTCACACTGTATCGGCTCATTTATGGAGACGTGACCACTATAAATATCCCGTTGGGGTCACCACAAAAAACACAGAATTTTGCATAAGCCTCTGCAACTTCGGATATCTCTGATAATTTCGGATAAGTGTCTGCAACTTTGGATGATGACAGAACCTCAGAATACCTCTGAAATCTCAGTGACAACTACAGTAATCTCCTCGCATATTTCCCTGTAGTCTCGGCCTAGTTCAAGGTACAAGAATCTCGGATAAAGATAGAGGTTTAGTGTGTCAATGGAGAAGGGTCATGTCTCAACAATCTTCGCATAATGATAATAAGAAGAAGCTCAGTGATCTCACATTGAAGCATTCTCTACATACTAGTCACAGTCATCACCTCAGTGAGGTGGTAATCATGAAGATAAGGTCATGATCAATATCTCGGTGCAGCTCTCATACATTATAGAGACCTTGTTGACATAAAGATGATTTCAGTAAAGGTGCAGCAAGGATATAAGTAAAGGAGCAGCTATGGTACAGCAACGATGATCTCATTATCATGGTAAAGCCCTCCATATAGGTGCAGCAATGAAGAGTGCAGTAGTGATGGCCTCAATGATGCAGCTATGATGATGATCTAGATGACGCAGTAATGATGATGATGATGTCAACAGTAAGAAGAGGGTTGGTGTCTTGGTCTTGGAGTGGCCTAGTAGGTCAAGGGTCATGGTCTTGGTATTCATCAAGTAGAATCTTTATAAGAAGAATTTTGTGCGGGTTTTCCTCACCAAGAGGGAGAGGTTTTGGCCCTTGCAGAAAGCCAACATCTGGTGTTCTTGTCTCTTGTATTTTCATAATTGTTTGATGAAGTAAGAAATACACACATTAATGATATCAAGATAAAATTGTGCTAATAAGCAAAAAGTTAAAATACCTCACAAAAAGTTATCATGCTAAGAAGAATCACATTAACTATATTTGCCCTAGATTCTTCAATAGGGTGCATGGTGTATGGATGACCCTAGGTTGTTTCATGAATGTACGTGTGGAGGTGGCTTGCTCTTGGTTGCTACACCTTGCTTGATGCTTATGTGGCATTTCTTCCTTGGAGTGTTGGAGAGTTTTAGACAACTTGATGACCTTCTTCATACTAGCCACATGGAGATTGGTTGCTTGTTTGGAGCACACCTTACTTTGGAGGAGTGTTGAGCATTCTGAAGGAGGGTGTTAAGCTCGAGATGGCATGGGAACACTTCAATCACTTGCATGGAGACTTGTACTTGACTCGGGGATGCTTTGGTTGAGGGAGTGATCATGTAGGTGTGGTGGACCCAGAGGAGCACATTGCTTTGGAGGAGCGTTGGAGCCTTTGGAGCCTTGTGGACGAGGATCACTATAAACATCTCGTGGAGCACTCATAACTTGGAGTCTGCCTTGTTGATGATATCCCCTTGGGGCTTGACATGCGTCCCTTTGGAGTGTGGTGCTTTACGTGTGGGCCAAGTTGTTTAGACTAGGTTGCTTGTAAAGGTTTAGACCCACTTTATATTGATGGCCTCCCTTACCTCTCCTATAAATAGAGGAAGAAGAGAGTCATTTCACATATACTTTTCAATCATCGTCTTGTTTTAAAGATGTGAGGGGAGTAGCACACTAGTCTCTCTCTCTCATGTATTCTTCTATGTACAGTATCATCTATCTTTATCTTGAGCACTGAGGTTATTGGAGAAGTTAAAGGGTGATCTATGGTTAGCGTTTCACCCTAAGGAGACAAATAAGCTAGGGTTTACCCTAGAAGAGATTTATTGAGGATAGAAGATGACATATTTCCAAAGAGGACTAGCTTATGTTGATGCTTGCTTGGTTGAGATATTTTTTGCAAGCCAAGGTGTTCATGGTTTTCCCAAGACAAGCTTTTGGATAGATAGAAGGATTGTAGCAACTTTGTGATAAAGTTGTGGCATGTACATTTACTTATTTCTTCCATATAAAAATGAATTTTCCATCTGTCAAAAACTTGTGTAATTGCAGATTTAATTTTCAGTGTTCACTGTCCTCTTGATTGAGCAATTTTCAAAACTTATTGTTCATGCTGATTTGGCAAATTTAATGGCTGAAATTGTAAGTGATTTCACATATAATTGGGATAATTGAGCAGATTTTCTGATGTAAAAATCTGTTCTAACAAAGTGAATTTCAGATCTAGTATATGTTTGAAAAGTATGCCCTAGAGGCTGAAACTTGTTGAAATATGTTCAGTATCTCTTCCCTCTTGGACTGCCTAGTGTGCCAGGTTGAAGTGTGATGAAATATTGTCCGTTGTTTGCTACTGTAAACTGATATTTCAGATCAGCCCTAAGGGTAATGTCCACAACGACTAGATCTAGGAAACCTAAAGTGTGACGTGGAATTTTTAAATTTGCAATAGAAGGCATAAAACTCAGAAATTCTAATAGATATATTTCATAAATACTGAAATGTTGACAAAACGTATTTAAAACAGCCCGAAAACACCCTCCTAGATATGTTGTGGCTCTAAAACATTTTAGGGCCATATCCCCACCATTTCAATGTCTAAATGTTGAGCATCGTTTCAAGCACCTCTGCTAGGCATTTCCAGTAACTTGGCAAAGAACACAATAAAGTTCAACTTCCAAATAACAACACACAAGAAGGACAACGTACACAAAAATATCTCTCAACTTTGGATAACCTTCCATATGTTCAATAAATGAATCCTTCTTCAATAAAGCTTGTTACCTCCCCAACTCCTTCTGACACTTTCATTTTGTATCACAGCACCTACGATACTATCATATACACTTTATTTTTAGTCTTACTGCTTAGCCTTGTTAGATGTTTGCCTAGACTGTACCTTCAATTTTCTTTTTTCTTTGTTTCTCCCATTATATAGGAGCTACTCTTGCACTCACACATTATATCCATACCGGATATATTCTTTAGTCCCATTGATCTACCTTTTGTGGTCATCTGTTGGACATTAATAAAATTATTTTATATTATCTTACCTAATCCACAAGTTGCAACCCAAGAGGAGACTATTAGAACCATCACCATTGTCACCTATGCAACCTATTCTCTGACTTTAGGTTGTCTCTTCTCCAACTCAAGGGGGGTATCCCTAGGTAGTTGTATTAGAAAAGCTACAATAATGAAACTCAAAGATGATGTAGAGAGATAGCTCTAGCAAAAGAATGTTTTTGTAGTATAATGGTAAAAAAATGATGAAAGGATCACAAAATTAGTGCCTCTACAAACAAAGGAAAATGGAGTCAACAGGCCAATCCAAAAGGGAAAAGCCCAATAAAGGGTTAAGACTACAAGGGCTACATATGCATGCCACAAAAAGAACTTAACATAATCAAAAATGGAAGTGAAGAAATACTAAGACAGCCTTCAGGGTGCGACATTAGAACTATACCATCACTATACCATCAGGGTATGCCCTACACAATGAAGCATTAGTGTTAAAATTGGCAACTAGAGCCAAACTCCATGTGGGTCACCTTATTTATGGCAGCTGATATTTTTCCTAGATTCCTCTTGTCGAGAGGTGTAGGATTGATCCAAAGATCATCCGATTCCGACAAGTATTTATGGAGATATGAATTTATTTGTATTTACTTGACAAATTGTCAAGGTCGGCCAGCAGCTAAATGTGTGGCACACATGCCCAGCGAATCATATAAGTACAAGTGAGGTTGATTCATTATCTATTCATCTCATCTCAACTCATCTTCTCTCTCATCATCTTATTGGGCAAGCAAGAAGGACGAATTAAGGCAGCTTCTCTCACACGTGCAAGAAGAAGGATGAATTAGGGCAGCGTTGACTGAATTAGGACAGTGTTGACTTTCTGGGCAGCATTCACATTTCTAGGGCTGCGTTGACCAAGGGAAGACCTGCGCTGACTTTTTAGGGGCTGTGTTGACCAGCGTTCACTGGTTAGGGCTGACTGCAGATTGTTGAACTTTTGATTATTGTGGACTGTTTTGGGCTGCTGAAGATAGTTGTTGAAGACTGAGTTCTTCAAGTTGACTAGAAGTCAATCCGGGGCTGTTTTGACCAAGTTTGACTTTGTTGATTTAGGGTTCGCTGCTGCTGTTATAAAATTACAGAATTCTGAATTGTACTATTTCTCTCTGCTGAACTATTGAAGATTAAAGAAGAATTGATCAAAGGGTTTCCCCACATTGGGGTTTGTCCCTAGCTAGTCGCCACATCTTGTGTCTCTTGTCTTGGCTTGTTTTCTGTCAATCGTTTAATGTTCTATCTGCACTTTACTTTATGTTTACGCGATTGCTAAACAATGGCTGACAAAAAGATTTGAAGTAAACTGCTCTAAACATAGAACATACCATAATTTAACATGGTTTCAGAGCTGAGGTGAAGACAAAGCCCAAGCAAGAGCTAGAGCAATCACCGAAGACTGTTGAAGTAATCTTAAAGAAGTCATGGGGTCCTCAGCGCACTTCCCCGCTGAAGACAAACTCCGTGAGAAGTCTGACTATCATGGATGGAAGATGTCTCTCGATCTGACATTAGAAGAATAGGAAGTGTTGGACCATGTGAGAGGCAGAATTGTTGAGCCTCCATCAAATGCATCCGCTGCTGCAAAGAACAAGTGGACCAAGGGAGAAGTCAAAGCAAAGAAGATCATCCGAGACTCATCTGACCACCTCCAAGGATATCTATGATAGACTGGTGAGTTTATTTAAAGTTAATGAGGCAAATCAAGTTTTGTTCCTTAGAAATACGCTGAAGGAAATTAAGAAGGGTAAAGATGAGAGTATGCAAGCATATTTCTTAAGGATCACCGAGATCAAGAATGATCTCCTATCTATTGGGGAAGTAGTGCCTGACAAGGAAAGGACTATCACAACTCTCGGAGGGCTGCCACCTGAATGGTATATATTCAAGACTACTCTTCTCAACAATAATGTAATTCTTGGATTTGAGGAATTGATGGCAAGATGCATTCAAGAAGAAACAAGGATGGAAGAGCAAGAAATGCCCGCACTTGAAGGCAATCCCTCTGCCTTTTCTTTTCATGCTAAAAGAAGAAACTATTCTGGGGCTAAATCCAAAGGAAAGGCCAGACCGAAAGGTGGAAGAAAAGGACGATGTCATAATTGCAACAAAATGAGCCCCTGTGTGAGGGAGTGCCCTGATAAAAGGGACTCACACCATGACGATGACCAAAATCACTCTCAAGGCAATCAAAGGAATGGCAGGTCCAATGGCAAAGGTAAAAGGAATGCTAGAAATCAAGGAAGAGGTCAACCCTTCAAGAAGGCAAGAAACTCCAGGTATGAATCTAACGTTGTTAACAATAAGCAAGATGAATATTATCTACCAGTGGCCCTCTCTACTACTACTCCCCCAAACTCATTGGGAAATTGGCTTATTGATAGTGGTGCCTCAAGGCACTTCACTGGTTACAAAGAAGCTCTCTCTAATCTGATAGAGAAGGAGACCAACCTGGAAATTGTTCTTGGGGACAACTCAAAATATTCCATGAAAGGCGTAGGGAATGTCACTCTTCAATTGAAACAGGGAAATACAATTCATTTACAAGAAGTCTTATATGTACCTGATCTCAAAAAGAACCTGGTGTCCATTTCGGCAATGGAAGACAAAGGCTACAAGTTGGCCTTCATCAATGGCAAGGTACATGTATGGAAAAAAACTTTAAAGATGCTTTTACTCTTGGGTTTCGAGTTGATTCATCATATCAGGTCGGAGGAAGTCCGTTGGGTGTCATGTCTTGTGACACATCTCTTCAGTCCAAACTATGGCATCGGAGGTTTGCTCACCTTCATTATAAAGCTCTACCCGATGTGAGAAAAATGGTGACCGGGATGCCCGAGTTCAAATTAGAGCAAGAAGGTGTATGTCTGAGATGTGTCGAAGGAAAGCTCAAAAGGGGACCATTCCCCTCAAGCCAAAGCAAGACCTCTGATATATTGCAGTTGGTTCACTCAGACATAGCTGGTATAATGCCTATGAACTCCTTGGGATGATATTTATATTACCTCACTTTTGCAGATGATTATTCTCGCAAGACTTGGATATACTTCTTGACAAAGAAGGATGAAGTGTTCTCTTGGTTTCGTCACTTCAAAGCCTTGATCGAGAATCAAATCGAAAAGAAGATCAAGATCTTAAGGACTGATAATGGGACTAAGTATGAATCCAATGAGTTCCATGACTTTTGCAAAGAGGCTGGCATTAAGAGGGAGACTACAACACCATATACTCCTGAGCAAAATGGTGTGGCGGAAAGGAAGAATCATACGATTGTGGAAGTTGTCTGTGCTATGCTCCATGATCAAAGACTTCCGAAGTTTCTATGGGTCGAAGCTGCGAATATCGTTGTATATGTGCAAAACCGATGCCCTCATCAAGCATTGGGTTCTAAGACTCCCGAAGAAATGTTCACTGATAAGAAACCTGACATATCTCATTTTAGAGTTTTTGGAAGTCTTGTATATTTTCATGTGCCGAAAGAGAAAAGGAATAAATTGGGTGCATCTCGAAAGAAAGGAATCTTCGTGGGCTATAGTGAAAATACTAAGGGCTATAGAATCTATGCAGTTGGTCAAAGGGAAGTCGAGATTAGCCATGATGTTTCCTTTGACGAAGATATGGCTCTTAGCAAAGTTGACTATCTTCCTATTCTAAGGGAATCTAAAGAAGCCAACACCAGGAAACTGGAGGAAAAGGAAGATGAGACAATGCCCGATGTGGAAGAACCTATGGATCCTATTGATCCCCCTCCGCAAGATCCTTCCTCTTCTAGGAAGAGGCCTTCATGGCTTAGGGGGACACTTGATGATGTTGAAGGACACATTGCACCCAGAGGAACTTTCCAGGAAAGTAAGAAGTCGGCCAGGTATCAGGGATACTTGACCATCATGAGCACGATCATCCAAAATGAGCCTTCATCATTTGCAGAAGTTGTCAAGCATCAAGTCTGGAAGGATGCTATGACTAAGGAATATGAGTCCATCATGAAAAACGATGTCTGGGATGTGGTCCCCAGACCCTGGGACAAAGTCGTTGTCACTTCAAAATGGCTTTACAAGATAAAGCATGGAGCTGATGGAAGCGCTGAAAAGTATAAGGCTCATTTTGTCGCTCGTGGCTTCTCTCAGAAGGAAGGTATAGACTATGACGAGATATTTGCACCTGTTGCCCAATACATCACCATCCGCTCGATCATAGCCCTTGCTGCTTCGCAAGGATGGAACCTACATCAAATGGATGTCAAGACTGAATTCTTGCATGGTTCGATCAAAGAGGAAGTCTATGTGGAACAACTCGAAGGATCTGAGATTCATAACCGGGAATATCACATGTGAAGGTTGAAGAAAGCTCTCTATGGGCTGAGGCAAACACCCCGAGAGTGGTATGAGAGGAGCGATAGCTACTTGATGAAGCTGCGATTCACTAGGAGTGAAGTCGACCCTAACCTTTACTTTAAGGTTGAAGATGACAAACCTTTCATACTAGTGTTGTACGTTGACAACCTCTTTCTGACAGGTGCAAACCCTCTCATTCTCAAATGTAAGAGGGAGTTGGCTTCCGAGTTCGAGATGAAGGCCCTAGGACTGATGCACTATTTCCTAGAACTGGAAATCTGGCAAAAACCAGGGGAGATTTTCATATCTCAAGGAAAATATGTGGTGAAGATATTGGAGAGATTCGGTATGGTGGATTGCAAGCCCGTGACTACCCCGATGGAGCTTGACTTAAAGAAGTTAAGTAGTAGTGCTGCCGGACTTGTTTTACAAAATGCTACCAAGTACCGACACCTCATCAAAGCATTGATGTTCTTAGTGAACTCCTGTCTGAATATATGTTTTGCAGTCAACACATTGAGTCAACATATGGTTGAGCCTCACCACACACAATGGATTGGTGCCAAGAATCTGTTGAGATATCTTCGTGGCACAATCACTCATGGGTTGAGATACACTGCCGGAAATGTGAGACTACATGGATATAACAACGCTAATTGGGCAGGCAGTGTGGTGGACCGAAAGAGCACTTCTGGGTGTTGTTTCTCTTTGCGATCTGCCTCGATATCCTGGATGAGCAGGAAGCAGAAGTCGATGGCTTTGAGCACCGCCGAGGCAGAGTACATTGCCGCTAGTATGGCCTCCTGCGAGGCGATGTGGTTGCAGAAGCTCTTCAGTGAGCTATTTGGATTTACATTGGATACTATCGTGATCCTGTGTGACAACCAGAGCGGGATTCGTTTATTATAGAATCCCGTATTTCATGATCGCTCCAAGCATATCGATATCAGGTACCACTATATATGGGATATGGTGCAACAGGGAGCACTAAGGCTCCAACATATCGGTACAGATGAACAAGTCGCCAACATTTTGACGAAGCCCCTGGGAAAGGTCAAATTCTTGACTTTCTGAGAACGACTTGTAGTTGAGAGACCCTCTTATGAGGGTCGTGTATGATGCATACATTGAGCTCTGGGAGCTCCAGGGGGGCGTGAGGTACTTCTTGGAGCAACATGCGACCACAAGGCGACCCACCCTGCCCTAGTGATGCGCTAAGTACAGGGTGAAAGGTTCAACCTTCCCCTGTGACACCCCGTGGTGACTGTGGGATAGGATGATTAGTTCTCCTGTGGGCCAGGATGATTAGTTCTCACGTGGCGACTGTTGGACAAGATGATTCGTTCTCCTGTGGACAGGATGATTAGTTCTCCTGTCGAAGCATCCTACCCATGCAGTATGGGACTCATGGGAAGTGCCTCTCATCTGATCAATGAGTAGGGAATGGGGTTAGGGACCATTAGTAGTACTATTAATGGACACATCGTTGTATCTACTGTGCTCCCTATGCTAAGATGACCTCCATTGATCTGGGATCAATGATACTGATCTGGGATCAGTGAGAGTGGTATGCCACATTCTGAGACTGACTTCGAGTCAGTGGAGGATGGTATGATACATCCTCGATCATTTCTTCTTCTTCATAGTTCAGCAGAGCAGAGCAGAGCCAAGCAATGCAAGGTAGTGCATTTGATGGCAGGGATAGGATCGACGGTCAGATGGATTAGCAGAAGGAGTTCTCCCTAGTTGAGAGGGAGTGTTAAAATTGGCAACTAGGGCCAAACTCCATGTGGGTCACCTTATTTATGGCAGTTGATATTTTTCCTAGATTCCTCTTGTCGAGAGGTGTAGGATTGATCTAAAGATCATCTGATTCCGACAAGTATTTATGGAGATATGAATTTATTTGTATTTACTTGACAAATGTCAAGGTCGGGCAGCAGCTAAATGTGTGGCACACATGCCCAGTAAATCATATAAGTACAAGTGAGGCTGATTCATTATCAACTCTTCTCATCTCAACTCATCTTCTCTCTCATTATCTTATTGGGCAAGCACGAAGGACGAATTAGGGCAGCTTCTCTCACACGTGCAAGAAGAAGGATGAATTAGGGCAGCATTTATGGCAGCGTTGACTTTCTGGGCAGCGTTGACATTTCTAGGGTTGCATTGACCAAATGTTGGGCTGTTTTATGGAGCATTGACCAAGGGAAGGCCTGTGCTGACTTTTTAGGGGCTACGTTGACTAGCGTTGACTGGTTAGGGCTGACCGCAGATTATTGAACTTTTGACTGTTCTTTTGACTGATTATTGTGGATTGTTTTGGGTTGTTGAAGATAGTTGTTGAAAACCGAGTTCTTTAAGTTGACTAGAAGCTAATCCGGGGCCGTTTTGACCAAGTTTGACTTTGTTGATTTAGGGTTTGTTCTTGTTGTTATAAAATTACAAACTTCCGAATTGTATTATTTCTCTCTACTGAACTATAGAAGATTAAAGAAGAATTGATCGAAGGGTTTCCCCACATTGGGGTTTGTCCCTGGATAGCCGCCACATCTTGTGTCTCTTATCTTGGCTTGTTTTCTGTCGATCGTTTAATGTTCTATCTGCACTTTACTTTATGTTTATGTGATTGCTAAACAGTGGCTAATAAAAAGATCTGAAGTAAACTGCTCTAAACATAGAACATACCATAATTTAACAATTAGTCTAGCACCCACTTACGAAAACGTTAGATACAAGAGAATACCACCATGTATAGGACAGTAAAGGATTCTAGCGGGAGAAACTCCTCTCATAAAACCCTTCCAATGGGGTAGATAACACCCTTCTCCCAACCTTATAAAGCAAGTTCTAGTAACTCTAGAATCATAAACAATAGTAAGAAGCATTAGAACAATAAGAAACAAATTGATGGGAGAAAACTCTTAACACATCACATATGCTCCAAGAAAGACATGTCCATTAAACTTTAAGGAGCGAGAACTCCAAAAATCCAACCATGACAAATGATGGAGAGAGCAACTCATTAAATAGAGTTGAGCATCATCTCCATTTACAATAAAATAATAATTGTTTTCCTAAATATCCATTAGTTCTCTAAGGAATAACTAGAAAATTACCTTCTCAACAACTTCCTTACTAAAAGTAGCAATGAGTTGTTGAGATCCACTTTCTTCTCCAAGAAGAAACAATTAAATATACTTAGAGTTATCTAGCTACATCCTTATCTCCTCTCCAAGAAAAATAATCAAATAATCTTCCCTTACATATTTAAACCAACTCAAGGGGCAAGTCAACCAATAATAAAATAATGAGGTGGTTATGCCATGTGTATCCCCCCAAGGTGGGCATCTCCTTCAAAGATAGCTTCAAAGCACGTAAAGTTTTGCTCTATGTACAAAGTGTCCTCCACCATATGCATACATTAATTTCATTCTTCCTAAATATAACCAAAATGCCCAAGCAACAAAGGTGGGCGTTCCTCAAAATGATGATCAAAACACAATGAGAATTTTAACATGGCAGATTTATAACCACCATAACTTTATCAATATTTGTAAAAAATTCTATTATGATCATAATATGGAAATGCCACGACCACTTTGCATATAATGGCATTGATTTGGTTGAAATTTTCACACTTTGTCAAAAGATCACTAATCCCAAATCTAGAATGCACCCAAAATATGCAACAGAACCCTAGATCTAGGGTTTGGAACCTCCTATATCTTCTCCAATGTGGAACATTCTCTTCAAACCATGACTAAGTGTGCATTGTGGCCTCAAGTGATGGAGGTCCTCCTCAAATCAAGTGCCAAGAAAGAGGATCCAAGAAACAATGCATCAAATCTATGAAAAAAACATGTGGAAAGTCATCAATGATCAACTAACTCCAAGAAGAAAAAGGACAATCCTCATTGAGTAATAAAATAAGACTATGTCTCAACATGTGTGCAAGATACTCCTCTAAAGATGGCATGTGTGACCATCCAATCCATGCAACCCATCCATCAAGTCATAAAGAAAGGAACACTCTATGGTTTGACCAAGTAAAGATGCTCCTTGTGTGAAAAATCCTTGAAATGCAGCAAATGAATTAATTCTCCTAACTAATTATTCAGTTTATTAATTTTCTAATTAATATTAAATTAATCAAACTGCAATTTCTTCACAAATAAAAATAAATATTGCGGAAATAAAAAAAATGTTGGAAACTCATAAATGCTAGCACACACAAAAATTATGACACTGTTACTTTTAAACAATTGTCCCCGGAAAAACCCAATGTGGGAAAATTGGTGCAGCAATGAGGGTTTTTATTATTATGCAGCAGCAAAATTTCCGAGTACAATAAAATGTCGCCAAACTGGTGATTTTACCCAAGAGAAATATTGGCAGAAATATACTGAAGCATTTTACCCTCTCTCCGAACAATCCCGGCACCTGACTGCCTCTGAAAAGCAAGTCATCCAACATGCTCTACGCAAGCCCTACGTCACCCATGAGCAAACACTCTCACACTTAGCCTAGAACTGTTGCCAATCAATTCGTCTTGCCTGCTGCTAACTAGGAAATTGTCTCTCCTGCACTCTGAAAAATCTTCTCGACCTCTGGAACTGAAAACGACCTTCCAATCAGCGAAAACGAACTGCTTTGTTGAAGCAACTGCACAATCCCTACGTTGCTTCCTAGAGAATAATTTTGGCATCCTCTTTCTAACTCTCTGGAACTAGAAACTCCTCCCGAATACTACTATGTTGCCCCTCTGCCACCTACTACTCACCCACTGGCTTAATCTCTCCTATTGAATCACCTGCACTGGAAAATCGAACTGCCTAGGCAACTGAGTAACTACACAGTGTGTTCTCCATCTACCCATCAACTTCCTCTTATAATCTCCAATTGGAACTCCAATGGCCACGATTAAAACTTAATTGATGGTTGAGATCATCCCCAAGTCGATCCATGTGAGTTTCTAGAGAATTATCACCTTTCTCAATTAATTACTATTAATTAACTATTTTTCCTAAGTTAGAATTAGAAATTTTTAATTGTGGTCAGTTAATTTAATTGAGCCATTTCTAGGTGGAATTTCCAGAAACAATTTATGGGTTTTGGAGAACTCTTGTGTTTTAGCCTCTCCATAAAATTTTGAAGCTAGAACACCATCTGATGCTACAAAAACTAACACTCCCTCTTAGCGAGGAAGGTGTTCTCTCCAACTAGTGTTGCACAACTGTCACAACACCCTGTCTCTGGAACATCCTCCAACCATGCTGCTGATGTCTGACAATTGTAGTTGCCTGGCACTGTCCATCAACCACTGTGTTAACTCTGATTCATCTGGCACTGACTGTAGCTGAACCAAATTACTGCATCTGTGTTGTTGTTGACACTGCATTGTACAACTTGTACTTCTACCAACTCTGCATCTGCACTGCAACTCAACTCACACTCCCTCTCACTGTTGTTGCAGCTATTGCAACAGGGAAGCATCAAAAATATTGAATCATCTGTGTCTTTGTGCTACAACTATTTCCTGAGCATCTGATTGCTACTAGCCTTTGCACCATCCATTGAGAAGTTTATGTTGTTGTTGACTCTATGCTAAGCCTCCTTCTCTGTTGTCAACACTGCTCTGCGCTCCTTAGCATTTGACTACTACTAGTCTGCAACTCTCACTGTGGAACTAACTGCATCATCTGACATTGATCTTCCTGCTATTGAATACTTTGGGCCCCCGTAGCAAGGTAATGATCCATGAGGAAACACCATCTGATGCTTGCCTCACTAGACCCTACCCAAATCTCTGTACAACTTTGGGACTAAAGTTCCATATCGCCCCAACTCACTCCTAGAGGTATAATTGCAAACATGGCAAATCTTCCTCCAACCTGGAAGACAATTTGTCTATCTCTGCGGATGTTGCTACCTGATCCTGCTTCTCCTACTTGTCCTTCTTCCTTTGAGGACATTGAGAACTGTATGGACCAAACTCGCCACACTTGAACCACTTAACCTTAGATAGATCCTTCTTTTTCTTCTTCTCCCCCTGTGAGCCTTGTCCCTAACTGGGACCTTTTGTGTTTCCCTTTGATGCAAGGGCCACATTATCTTCCTCCTTCACACCTTTAAATCCCTTCCTGTTGTTGCTATTGATGGAGGTCTTCACTAGTGATCGCCTCAGCTCCTTTTGCTGCAGGTCTGACCACATCTTGTCCCAGGACTATTGTTTTGGCACGGTTCCGAAAATTTGGGTATAACATTGAAAGTGATTGGACTTTAATTGCAATTACAATTTACAATCTCATTCTCTATATTGAGCAAGGATTGCTTTCAAGTTTCAACAAGTTATACACACCTAGTCTCCAATAACCAAGATAACTAACTAAACAATCAAACCGGTGGGCAGAACTCTGCAAGCAGAAACTTTAATGGTTGTTCTAACTTCTAAAGAACCATGAATGAAGTCGAATCTCTTTGCATCCCGAAGTCCAGCTGTTCTACCACCTAAATAATAATTACATTAAAAATAACGGAATCCTAGGGAAAGAAACCGGCAAGGAAGATGCACAACACAATTCAGATTCCTGATTCTATTCAACTCTTAGAAATCAAAGTACATGTCAATTTAGATTGCCTAATGCTATGCCCATTTCATTATTTAACCCAAGCTCTTCCGGCATAAGTTGTGCACTAAAAAATTAATGACTAAACTCTTGTAAGAGTTTTAAGGATGCTCTTCTCATTCCCTATTTGCCCATTATAATTGAGTTAAGAATAGAATTACATTTTATTGTGGCACTTGTGCACTTAATTATGCAACATCTATCATATTTAAGTTATGTTCAGTAAAAAGGGTCTGTTATCAGGATACTAATTAACGAAGAAGAATTGGACTCCCAACCGTTCAAAGATATAAATTCAAGACCTCGTCGTTTACCAACAAGTAAGATGAAAGGAGACATACTTTTCTATAAAGAGGCTGTTTCTTCTTTTCCATTAAGGACTTTTTGAGCTCTACGAGCTCTTTGATCTCCTCTTCTAACTCTCTGGATTCCTTTCCAAAACTAAGTTCCATATCTGCAAGTTTCTTTTTGATATCTTTATCTATAGAGCGGAGCTTGTCACGCAATATTTCCTGCTTATCTTCCTCATCAGAAAGATCTTCATCCTCGTGATCAGTAGCAGGAGCTTGTCCTTCAATCTGTTCTTTTTTTTCTTTCTCGGCCTCTTCCAAGTCTTCTGTAGAGGGTGCATCATCCTGCTTGATGACTCCCCAGTTAGCAGGGTTTTGTGGATCAAATGCCTCTTTCCATTCCAATTGCTTAAGAGCTCGCTGAGTCTTCATCAAAAGCATGAAGCGTTCTTTGCCGGTGGCTTGCTTCAGCCTATTTATTAACCACCCAACAACCTTGTATTCGTTTGACAATGCAAAGTGCTTTGCTTCAAATCGATCTATCCGGTTCATAAATGCATATGCTTCATCGAAGGAACCTGCCCACATATTATCACAGATAAGATTCCTTAGAAGCCCACGAGATCACAAAAACCTGTAATGAAGTAAGCACATGCATACCCAAGATACTTATTTGAAATTTTCAGACATAAAAACGCTCTCACAAGTTACAATGAATACACTGCACCTATAAAACATTAAATACTTATGAATTAATCAGAGAACAATATAACTTCCTTATGAGTTCAAACTTCGCACCATGCCCTGTCAAGCTTTGCACAACCACTTTCTTCCAAAGCATTTCAAGAAAAAGTTTTTATGGAAATCAAACTCTGGCAAAGTGATTCACGGCCAGAAATTTCAAAATCCCTAACAAATAAGAGACGCAAATTCGAGCAACATCCCTGAAGATTGACTCTTCTAAATAGACCAATTTGTATGCGAAAGACATGATAAGAACAATGCCAATTCAATTCAATATGCATATCAATCCATGAATAATGGTTTACCTGAGTTGCTAAAGCTCTTCAAGAGGTCCTGGTATTTCTGAAACTTTTTGTCAAATTCTTCCTTCCGTATCTGCTGAGCTTTCCTCGAGAATCTCTCGTCCTCGTCATCAGTGTCGTCGATATCCCAAGGGTTATCGTATTCGTCATCTTCCTGCTCGTTTTCTTTCACATCCTCCTCTACAATCTCACCAAGACCCATGTAATCCTCCTCCTCCTCGTCTTTCTCTTCTTCTTGATCCTCTTCGTCTCCGTCGTCCTTACCTTCCGCAAGTCTCTGTTCTTTGCGTTCTTCTTTCTGTTTTTTCTCGCGCTCTTCTTCTTTTTGGAGCTCAGCTAACATCTCCTCGACGTCCGCCAATCTCCCGCTAGAGAAGCTTCGAGCGTTCCACCCATTGTACAGTGGCGTTGGCGTTTTCCAGATGGGGATGGGCTTCGGCTTTTGAAAAATGGTGGAAAAGGCTTTAATGGAGTAAGGGGGAGGATGATCATGAGCAATGTGGACTGTATGATTTGTGTTTCTCCTCGTTAACTGGCGAATGGAGGAGGATGTGCAGCGAAGAAGCATGCGAGACCAGCCTCCTCCTCCAGCTCTGCCCATTTCTTCTATCTTTCTGGGGTCATTTCAACATTTAAACCTTTTTAGTGTTTTTATGTTCCTTCCAGGCACGTTTTCGGCTCAAACCTACAGCGCTGGAGTGCAGGTTTAAGAAAATTCCTTCACCTTAAACCCTTCAAATGCTGCTTATCAATGCTTCACCGGTGCATTGATATGTATTGTTTCAAATCTGCAAAGAGCAGCTTAGGCCGCAATGCACTGCTCTTAATATAGAGAAGAAAACATATTGTTATAAACCTAGTTAAGCCAGCCCTTGAAACTATAGCATGAACTCCATTTTAAGGATATATTTACGTTAAATCTATGAGAGAGCAGAAAACATATTGTTATAAACCTAGTGAAGCCCTTGAAACGATAGCATGAACTCCATTTTAAGGGTAAACTTCCAAGGTCAGAATAAGAGACGATGAAGTTTCATTTTAAGGGTAATGGTCGGAATAAGAGAGGATGAAGTTTCATTTTTGTTTGTAGAGTATAGATATTTTTAATTGTCGCCCTATGAAAGTGTGTTTGTGTAATGTTTTATCTTATTTTTTAATGTTTTATTTTATGTTATCTAAATATTTTGATTTGGTTATTAAGAAATTAAAAAAATAATTTATGGTTAGTTTTTTTGGGTTAATTTATAGTTTTGTTAATGATATTCTTATGTAAAATAAGTATAAAATTTTAATTAATTTTCAATTATCTAAAAATTATGGCATGATTTGAGTTATTAAATTTTTTTTTTGAATTAAATGTTAGGTCAATTTTTTTTCTCGAAAGTCTGCACACAACTAGATCTATTTTTATTGTAGTCTTACTCTAAAGATTTTATATTGAGGCGAATATTGCATTCCTTTTTCAAACTATTAAACTAGAGGTAGGAAAACCACTTTTGTTAATTTTAATTATGGATAATCTTCAAAGGTTCATTTATAGATTTCTTTAGAAATATATGATAATTTCCTTAGTAGATTTGAAATTATTAACAGTGGGTTGTTGGTTAAAACAAAACCCTAGCTAGTAAAAAAAAGGGCATCTCTACCTTTGGGATGGACCCATCTGCATCTGAGATACCCTAACAGCCCCAAAGAGCCTCTCCAAGAGTTCTTCCTCAGCCTGAAACTTCACCTAAAGTTGATGTCCACGTCGATTTCAAACCCTGAAGACTTGTCCGAAATGGCAAAAATCTTAAATGTGGTTGGAGCGTAGCTCACAGCCAGATTAGGATCGATATCCGCCTATGTGACCTTCACTCTATAACTGGTATCCAAATTTGTGAGGTCGATAATCCTTCCTTAACCAAAGATTCCACTAGAAACCCCATATCGATGTGAGATACACATGTGATTGGGGAATATATTTATTCAATGAAAGTCTCAATTAGCGGACACATAAGGAGTGCCTTATTGATTTATATAGATGACTCCTTTAGCGATTACGGAGAGAGGTTCTCGGAGCACTGCTCACAACCACTAATACATCATTAGGATTCAGTCAAAAATTGTTGCCAATAGGGTTCGATGGCTATGGCCTCGCTGTTTAGATTGGTTCGATGGCTTGGCAGGTGAGATTGGTTTACAATATGCTTATTCTCGGTCTAAATCAATATCATTAATGTCTTCAGGGAAATAGAGCACTTCTATATTATCTATCTTATATCTCCATTTTCGAAGTCAATTCCTTATTATTCTTCTCTGAATCATTTCCAAGATCTTCGTTTTAGATGGAAATTTGGCAGACTCATATATAAAGGAAAGTGTTTTTAGCTACTACCTTAGAACAGATAAACCAACTTCTACGCTTGCTTCTACACTTCCTTAAATATTTAGTTTCCACTTAAAATTTTGTAATAAAAAATATAAATAAATATTGATTTTAAAATGAATTTGATAAAAGGGTAAATAGTATGTTGTTTATGGCCCAAAAACCAAACCTCTAATGTCCATCATTGTAACATGTTAAGACGATACAACATATTGGTCAAATATTAGATGTGCCAATGGCCCAAGAAGAACATGAGTGCAATATGACATATGCAAGGCTATGTTTTGATAATGACAATGTATGTGTGGATTGGTCTATAGTACATTTCTACCCAACCTACTAAAAATACATACGAAGTAAAAGTACGTTGATGTGAATCCTAGTATTTTTTGTTTAAAATGAGTAAAAAATAAACCTTTGGCTTTGTTATGCCTTCACAAATCTTGCTCTTATGAATGAATTTTCATAGTAGGCAGCAAACTTAATCTCAAACTTATTGGTTTTGCTAAACAAATAAACTATACAAATATCTCATACCCACTCACAAAAAACCAACCATAAATTACAATAAATATACACATCGTAATTTATATATGTGTGTGTGTACACACACACACACACAGATATATATATATTACATTTAAATAAATAAACTACATTTCTTGACGAACATTCTTCAAATTCCAACACTAAATGGAAAATGTCACCCTCCTTTCTGTCAAACGGGACGCCAAATGTTATAAATTTCACCCTGATTTCGGTTAAACGGGACGCCAAATCTTATAATTTATCTAATTTTAAATTCGATTAGAGGCAAGTATACTTTGTTTCCCTGGTGCAAACATTGCAATAATTCATCTAAGGTTTTTATATTCCTTTGATAAAAGGAAGTTCATAGCGCACATAGATAGAGCCACGACAAACAAAGTATAAGTCCTTATTTGCAATAATTAAAGTCACACATAGCTTAGTAGTTAATTATTTATGTAGGTGCGACTGCCTTTTCTAGCCATTGTTTTTTTCTCTCTAAATAATTATTTAACAAATATTTTATATCAAAATATAATATATGAAGAAAAAAATGAAATCATTCATAGCGGGACCACCCAAACAGATTTGAACCAGCACACATTCACCATTAATCCAAAGTTCTATAAGCTTATAAAATCTTAAAGCCAATCTCATTATTTTTTTGTGTAAGCTTGGCAGTACTTTCTTTTCTATTAATCTTATATAAGGCAGGTAACAAAAATATGTCCTACGGCCTCAACCTGCCCAAAGGAAACCAGGTTTGTTGTCCACCGATCAACATCATATGCCATCCAAAATTTTAACAGTTTGAGCATATCCATTCAGGCTAAATAAGCTATTGTGTCTACTATATGTTTAAACATACTAATATCAAAGTAAATGCTATCCAACCAGATTACTTCAAAACAACAAAATTTCATTACTTCCTATCTTCTCAGTATTAGTCTTCTGACAATTCTATGGGAGTTAGGTCCTTAGCACTCGACCCTGGCATTTTGTTTTGCAACATGCTTTGAATTTGTTTTTCCATTCAGCCTAAGCAAACATTCTGGTGGTACTTATGTACCTGTACTACCTGGATCTCCCTTTGAATATCTTTTAAGCTAGGCCCCTCTTGCTAGGTTTGCGGTGGTTCCTCCAAATTCCTAGTTGTTGTCATTGCTTTTGCCAATAGGTTCTTCATAACCCAATAGAGTTGGGCAGTCTATTTGAAGAGATTTTGTCTACCTCGAGTGTGTCCCCGGTCTAAGAGCAAGGGTTCCCAATCCTCTGCTAGTAGCGGCTTTGTTGTAGCCTTGGCTTTCAATTCCATCTCCCATGACAAAATTAGGGACTTGACCTGTGCTGGAGTTCCCCCACTGTATGCATGCATGAGGTTATGCATATTTTCCTCCCCTATTTTCCTGCCCCTCTTCCATTGAGTCTTGCTGGTCGAGGCCACCAACGTTTTCTTTTTTTTGTCGGTTTGTTTATAGTTGCGGTTGCGCCCTCTTCTCCCTAGCCCTGCTTCTACCTTCACCACTTTGCCTTCGATTAGAGTTCCCTTCAACCACGAGCAGTCCCAAACTCTTGCCTTATCCTAGAGCAGGAGCATCAGAGTCAGAGGGGAAAGAGGATTAGATGAACCAGTAAGAGTAGCGTAAGCAGAAAAGTTAAAACCAAACTAAATGTCAGTGTTATCGTCCATCCATTCCTTATGGAGCGTAATTACTGAGTCGCATTTCTGAGTTTGAGGAGTGTAACCCAATTTCCCCCCAATCCCTTCATCAGTTGCCTTCATCCTCACTGTACCTAGGCTTAGGTGAATTCCTTCCCTCTAGCTCAAAATTCTCCCCTCGGTCTAGCCAGCCCTCTAACTCCCTGAATTAAGCCCTTCCATGACCAACTTGATAGACTCATAGGTGTTGGGACACTCAAGTATTGGGATGCAGGTGACAGACCAAACCCTAACTAAATTGACAGACCCGTCGGGGTTTGGTGACCCCGGCTCACCATTCACGCCCCTTCGAGGCTTGAAATTTCCATAAAACCCGACCTTGACAGAATTGAAAGACAGGTTGGTAAAGGTCATGCCCAGGATTGATATCATTCCCTCCCTCCAGCTTTTCATTCTACCCTCGACCCTGCCAGGTCTCTGGCTCTAAGAAATTAACCACCCCATTGCATAATTGACAATCGCACCGGGGTTAGGGTCCCCTGAATCCCCTTTCATGCCCCACTAAGCCAAAGGTTTGCTTAGAAGTCGAACAATGGTCAATAGGTCAAACACCCCAATTTTAGAAGGCCACGGTGCCTCGTTCCTAGCCCTTTGGATCAGAAGATTACCCAAAGACTAGACAAAACCAGACCGAACAGACATGCAGGTAGTTTTGACCCCGGACTCCCCTTTCTTCCATATCTGGCCCATAGAATTTTCCGGCGGCCATAGGTGCTCAGGGCTGTCTCGATCTTGTACAGGTCCCAGACACCTGGTTTTGATGAATGCAGGAGCGAAATTTACAACCCGAGTGCCAAGAGCAGACCCTAACCCTCCATGCATGCCCCTTTTTGCCAACAAATTACCATATAATACTAAAATTAAAATTTTGGACATCAACAACAGTGAACTGAACCAAATTCCACCAGAAACATGCGGAACCATCACCATCCTTTGCCAAACTAACCTCCTTTCTTGCAGCATAGATTCCATATCTAGAACAAGGTGGGCTTGAAATACATACCAGTTTCCCTCCAAAGCGTTGGTGGCGTCTTCCTGCTAGTGGCGACGATCTCTCCTTCCGCAGGCAAGTTCCACCCCAGACCGTGCATGCAAACTCTATCGCCCCTTAGCACCTTTCTTACTTGTATACCTCCTTGCTTTCTCGTTTGCCTTCCCAAGGTAACTGCCACTTGTGGCCATCCTCTCCAGATTCTTAATTCCGCACACATGTGGGGTCCTTGGGTGGGTCGCCCACCAACCCTGTCCTCCTTCCTCTTACACATGTCTATGATCCGCATGGGGATCTGTTTTCCCGTCGCACCCCGATTGGGGTAAAGTCAACCTCATTATTAATTACTATTTATTATTTATTTTTTGAGTAAACACAAAGAATGCGAGGCACTTATTTCTTTATACTATAACATTTAATTAGATACCTTATTTATTGATATTATTTATATATTTTAAAAAGTTTATGATTAAGTTATATAAGTTTAATGGTTTTTTTAAAACATAATTATAATTTTGATTTACATTATCTACTTATTTACCCTATTTATCATATAAATTTATTGAAAGTTAATGAATTTTCTAAAGCCATTATGTTACATGGTAGTGAATCAGTTTTTATTATTATGATATGATATGTTGTAAGACATAATGGCATAGATCCATGAAGAATTTTTCATTATTTTTAATGTTATTCTTATTGTTAAGTGCTCACTAGCATAGATCCACCTTAACTCTCGATCTATCAAGTGTTCAGAGGGATCAAATTTCTCAAAGTGAAAATATACTTTTAGAGTGCAAAACTTGAGGAAATGTTTGCACCTCAACAAATTTGATCCCTCTCCACGCTTGATAGATATGAAATTAAGATGGATCTACATTGGTTGAATATAGCAATTATGGAACAAAGTCTAGGTATCAATCTTAAAGTTTACTTTGAATTTATATATATATATATATATATATATAATATATATATATTACTTCTTAACATATTCAAAGTATATATCTATACATATATCATATATAAAACCATCCATTTTAAAGGAAATTATTATTCAAATCAAGGATATTAAAATATTTTTAGGATAACCATAAATGATAGGCCTACATATCATATCATTCTATATTCAAGTAATGACACTCTCATATGATATATATATATATATATATATGATTTCATGTGATTTTTTTTCTTAAAAAAATTGTTGATTATCTATTGGGTTTTAAAGGGTTTTATTTTGATCTTTTATTAAGGATTGGATTTTAAAGGTTTTTTATTTTCATCTTTTATCAAGGATTGATAGAACTTATTCACCAAAAAACATTAACACAAATTTAAATTTGGATAAGAATCTTCAACGCTTCTATATAATGTTAAAACAAGAATAGGGTTATTAGTGGCACTATGAAACACTTCTTATTATGGCCTAAGAAATAGAATTGCAATCTATCATCGATGTTATCTAAATTTACATTTGTGCACATCTGAACAAAGGAATTATAAGCCAAAATGTGTCAAGGTGTAAGAATTGTAGTTAAACATAATCCAGTTCTTGGACTACGACAATATAGCCTTTCTATATAATACTTAAACAATGATACCCTTAAGTGCTTAAATAAAATTGATTTCATTAACCGACTCCTAAACTGCTTTGTGTGATGAGTTCCTTTAACTGTTCCAATTTACCTGAATCTCGTGCACAGAAGGTTTATTCATAGATAACCTGGTAAAATTAAACTAAATATGTTAGTTGTATTATAACATTTCACTTAAAAAAAAAAAAAAAAAAAAAAAAAAAAAAAAAAAAAAAAAAAAACAAAAAAAAAAAAAACAAAAAAAAGTGCATGATAACCATGCCCCTAACAATATATGACCTTACTATTAAGACAATATATGACATCTACTACATATGTCTTTTACTTCAGCTTTTCAATAAACATCGTC
Organism: Pinus taeda; assembly: GCA_000404065.3. Classification (NCBI taxonomy): domain Eukaryota; kingdom Viridiplantae; phylum Streptophyta; class Pinopsida; order Pinales; family Pinaceae; genus Pinus; species Pinus taeda. The sequence goes on from APFE031602713.1 coordinate 342,268, forward strand.
TCATATAGAAGCAATCAGAAAGACATAAATAATAATACCCTTAGGTGTAGAAATTTGATAAAGTTGCAACTGCTCAAGAAATTTAATCTAAAATCAAGAGACACAATTCTACTCTACTGATTTGTAGGATGGAATTCACAATTTAGAACGACATGCATAAACAAGCAATAAGAAAACCACAAGTACACAATGATTTCTATGGGAACCCAATTGGGAAAAACCCCTCAAGCTTGTTTGCACTAATCAATGAATTGAGAAACTATTACAATTGCTAGCTCCAGCTCTAAGCTCAACTTGCAAAAGAATAATTGTTCTCTTGCTTAATGAACAAGCTCTGGCCAACACTTAGACAAATATTTTCTCACCAAGGCCCCTATTTCTTGCGCAAATCCTAATGAAATTAGCCCCTATGCTTTAGGAGTTTCCTTTAAAATGATTACGCAATTCCCAATGATTGGTCACTAATTGCATGCAACACTTGTACACTCAACACTAGTTTACAACCGATGTTACACTGCCTTGGAATCTCCACCGAAGCTTAGCAATTCAAATTCCTTGCATGCATGAGCTATTTTTGGTTGCTTGATCAGTTAATTTGATGATATCTTAGTTAGACTATTGTCCCACTGAACAACAAACCTCCAGCTAGTTCTATTAACTGTTAGAACTAGTTTAATTGAGTACAACTAGAAATAACTGAACTAGATTGCTCTAAATTAGGAATCACACATGAATAACTGAACCCCAAGCCCTCTAACTCAAATTTACTAGCTAACTGAGTGACAAGAGCCATGTCATCTCAGTTAACCAACTCCAAGTTGTCCGCTGAAGTGGAAATTTCGAATTTTCTCAATTTGACCAAGGCTAACCCAAATTGAGCCTTTCTTGCTACACTTCTAAACACTCCCTCTTAGCAAGAAAGGGATTATTAGACACCCCTATCCTTCACCAATGGAATTTGAACGTCCCTCTTGACAAAGCCTTTGTCATGATGTCAACATCTTCTTCCCCAGTCATAATTTATTGTAGCAACATTATCCTCCTCTGCACGTAGTCTCATAAATGATGATACCAGATATCTATATGATGGGATTGATCGTGAAATACTGGAATCTCAAAGATCTTAATGAAACTTTGATTATCGCAATAGATCACATTTGCATCCATCTCCTTACCAAACAGTCCCACAAGTATCTTTCTCATCCAGGTCACCTCACATGTTACTTGACTTGCAGCCATGTATTCAACTTCTACTGAGCTGAGCGCCACAAACAATTGTGTTGAAAATAGCAACAAGAAATGCTAAAATTAGCATTGCCATAAATAACATTTTGGGATACATTCCAATTTTAGTTAGTTCCTAAACTAAAATTGAGAATTCAAATTCAAATTTGATAGTAGCAATTGTTTGTGAAATAATTAATTAATTCATCTTGAGTTAATTAGTTGTAGAAAATCAAACATGAAGTCTATGTGAAGACATGCAACAATTTCCCCTTTGATTGAGGAAGTTATCCCTTGATTAAAGGAGATCAGGATGAGTTGTACTTAGAGTTGTAATTAGTTAGCTCAGTTAACTGAGTTAAGTCCAGTTAGATTAGTTCCAACAGTTTGTGGAACTGATTGTGACTTCAGTTAGTTAATGCATGCATGCATGTAACTGTTGCACTTCAGATAACTGAATATTCTCTCATAAATAACTCATGCATGTCAGTTCAGTTAGTGACCCAGTTGAGATCAAATGATGGGACATTGTACTATCAGTTGCATGAATATTCCATTGAGGATATCTCTTGCATGCAGAAGGAATTCATTCCTTGAGGATTGTACAGTTATTTCTGAGTTTGATGTGTGTGTGATGAGGCCAATTCACATAGGTGGCAGCATTGGACCCCAGTAAAAATTATGCAAGGAAATAGGAGGCTTGGAGGATTGGAGGAAGGCATATCTTGTGTCTATTCAGTCTGTGAGCTGTATCGAGGGATTGTACTAAGAGCTAGATAGCTTGTGAGATAAAGCTTTGTGTAATCCAGACATATTTCCACATGTATGATAATACAGAGATTGGGGTTTTTAGCTATCGCTTTCCCCAGAGTATTCTTCTGTATTCATGTGTGATTGATTTCTCATTCTCTGTTATATGTGTTCTATTTGATCTTGCTCAAAATCGATTAAGCTTCTGCAAGTTTGTTTGTAGAAGTAGATCAAG
>APFE031602713.1:348303-365841 GCA_000404065.3 Pinus taeda
TCCTCAATGGGAAGATTAAGGAAGAGGTGTACATTAAGCAGCCAGAAGGTTTTGAGACCTTCGATCGTGAGTCGCATGTGTGCTGACTCAAGAGGGCTTTGTACAAGCTGAAGCAAGCACCTCGTGCTTGGTACACTAGGATCAACAGTTATTTCACAGGGTTGGGCTTCACCAAGAGTGAAGCATATGCGAACCTTTACCACATCATGGTAGAAGGTAAGCCATTGATCATTGTTCTTTATGTGGATGATCTGATTTTAACAGGTGATGATCAATTGATCAAGTCTTGCAAGGAGGACCTTGCAAGAGAGTTCGAGATGAAAGACATGGGTCTTATGCACTACTTTCTAGGCATGGAAGTGTGGCAGAAGGATGGGGAATTTTTGTGTCTCAAGGCAAGTATGCCAATGAGATACTCAGACGATTCCACATGGAGAAGTGCAAGCCCATGCAGACTCCTCCAGCTGGTAACTAGAGGAAGGAGGATGCTACTTCAGGTGAGGTAGTAGATGCTACTGTTTATTGGCAGCTTGTGGGTTCATTGATGTATCTAGTGAACACACGACTAGATTTATGCTTTTGGTTGAGTCAAGCTATGGTTCAGCCTACCAAGCTGTTTTGGAAGGCAACGAAGCATGTGCTGACATACCTCAGAGGCACATCTCAGTATGGATTGTGGTACAGACAAACATAGGGAGTGAAGCTTCAGGGTTTCACAGATGAAGATTGGGCAGGGAGTCCATCAGACCGGAAGAGCACTTCTGGAGGAATCTTCAACCTTGGTTCAGTTGTTGTTTCCTGGTACAGTAGGAAACAGAGGTCAGTTGCACTTAGCTCAGAAGAGGCTGAATACATGGCTGCCAGTTAGGCAACATGCGAGGCCATTTGGATGTGGAAGATTCTAGTGGGATTGTTTGGTCAGAGGATGGATCCAATTGTGATCTACTGCGATAATCATAGTTGTATCAAACTCTCTGAGAATCCAGTATTTCATGACAGGTCCAAGCACATTGATATTCAGTACCATCATCTTCGAGACTGTGTGGTGAAGAGGATCATGTTGTTGCTGTATGTTTCGACCGAGGAATATGATGTAGATATTTTGACTAAGGCATTGTCAAAATGCAAGTTCAAGTTCCACAGAGACAGGATTGGGGTGACTAATAATCCCTTTCTTGTTGAGAGGGAGTGTTGAAAATAGCAACAAGAAATGCTAAAAATAGAAGTGCTAAAATAACACTGCTTTAAATAGCATTTCGAGATACATTCCAATTTTAGTTAGTCCCTAAACTAAAATTGAGAATTAAAATTCGAATTTGACCTTAGCAGCTATTTGTAAAATAATTAATTAATTAATATTGAGTTAATTAGTTTTAGAAAATCAAACATGAAGTCTATGTGAAGACATGCAACAATTTCCCCTTTGATTGAGGAAGTTATCCCTTGATTAAAGGAGATCAAGATGAGTTGTACTTAGAGTTGTAATTAGTTAGCTCAGTTAATTGAGTTAAGTCCAGTTAGATTAGTTCCAACATTTTATGGAACTAATTGTGAGTTCAGTTAGTTAATGCATGCATGCACGTAACTATTGTGCTTCAAATAACTGAATATTCTCTCATAAATAACTCATTCATGTCAGTTTAGTCAAAGACCCAATTGAGATCAGATGATGGGACAATGTACTATCATTTGTAGGAATATTCCATTGAGGATATCTCTTGCATGTAGAAGGGATTCATTCCTTGAGGATTGCACAATTATTTCTAAGTTTGATGAGTGTGTGATGAGGCCAATTCACACAGGTGGTAGCATTGGACCCCAAGAAAAACTGCGCAAGGAAATAGGAGACGTGGAGGATTGGAGGAAGGCATATCTTGTGTCTATTCAGTCTGTGAGCTGTATTGTGGGATTGTACTGAGAGCTGGATAGCTTGTGAGTTAAAGCTTTGTGTAATCCGAACATATTTCCACTTGTATGATAATACAGAGATTGGGGTTTTTAGCTGTGGCTTTCCCCAGAGTATTCTTCTCTGTTCATGTGTGATTGATTTCTCTTTCTCTGTTATATGTGTTCTATTTGATCTTGCTCAAAATCGGTTAAGCTTCCGCAAGTTTGTTTGTAGAAGTAGATCAAGTATTTTGCTTTAGTATATTGCATTATCAGGTGATCTACAGTGGGAATTTCTACACTTTGCTTCTTGTCATACCAGGAAATTATTGCGGACCCAACACTGAAAATTGCACCTGATGTACTCTTTCGATCGAATGGGATCCCTGCCCAATTTGCATATGCGAATCCATTGAACTTCACTTCCTTTGTCTGTATGTACCATAATCCATACTGGGCAGTGCCTCTAAGGTACCGTAAAACATGCTTTGCTGCCTTCCAATACAATTTGGTCAGCCTAGCCATAACTTGGCTCAGTTGGTTGACTACATAGTACATACCTGGTCATGTGTTCACAAGATACATCAACGAACCCACTAGCTGTCAGTAAATGGTAGCATCAACCTCTTCACCTGAAGCGACATTCTCCTTCCTCCAGTTGGTCACTAGAGGTGTCTCCATGGGCTTACAACTCTCCATGTGAAATATTTGTAGTATATCAGTGGCATACTTGCCTTGAGATACAAACAATTCCCCATCACCTTTCCATACTTCTAGCCCGAGGAAGTAGTGCATGAGATTGTAATGACCAAAAGTCGTATATGCAGTGGAAATATTTAAAATATTTCGTAGACAAAGACATCCATTGTAGGACAGTAATTGTAAATTGTATATTATATAAAAGAGTTAAAGTAGGATGAGTACAAATGAGAATGAGGGTCTTGTATATATAACCAGGTAAGTACCCTTTCATGATAAGGCATGTCTGTAGAGACATGCCTCTTTGTTTAACTAATTATTATTTAATTATATATTATTATGATTATTATATATTATCTATTTTTATATTTATATTTATTATTATTTCTATATAAATATATATTCATAACATTGCCTCTCCCTTCAAGAAGCTTTGTCCTCAAAGCTTACTGAGAACATATTCTCATCTCTAAAAGTTCATCTTCATTGATACAAGATGATATGATACTCTAAGTGATAAACAAAATTGTCATACTAAGAACGGATCAGACCATCCTAGATTGATCTTCTGGGGTATCTTCTGATCTTTGGAGATGTGTGGTGAACAATTATCATATGACTAGATTCTTCAAACTTCAGTATTCCTAGAAACATAAATTTGTCATTTATTTTCTGAGTGATACTGGTACAAAGCTTGATTGGAAAGTCTGGTCTTATGATTCAGATGTCGATACATAACTCCTGTTAGGTCCCTAAGGTCAAGAACTACTCAAGTGTCGAGGACAACACTTTTTGAAGGAGAGGGGCATGTTAGGTCCTTATACTACTAGTGTAACCCCTTATTGTTATTAGTACAACCCGCTTATTATATTGTTCTGCCCATGTAGTCCCCATATTGTTATTATTGTGCCCCATAGAGGCCCACTATTGTTATTATTGTGCATTTACATTATTATTGTTATGTCGGCTCTTATTATATTATGACCCCTTAGACTCCTGTATATAGTAAGGAGGTATTGTCATTTGTATCATCTAAGAATTGTTCATTTATGTAATGTAAAGGAGGTTGCCCCCTCGAAGAGGCTGAATTCTAAGGCGTTCATATTTCTTTTCTACCTATTTGTGACCTAGTTTCATAACATTTGGTATCAGAACTTTGGATTTTAGGGTTTCACTGCTCCAAATAGGTCATTGTGGCATTTTCGCTATTAATTTTTAATTTTTTATTTATTTATTATTTATTTTTATTATTATTATTGTTTTTGTCGACATTTTAGAAGCTAAAAAAAAACAGCCATTTGAGCTGAAATCGTTCTGAACTTCGGGTCAGAGTTTCAAAACTTGTTTCTCTATATTTTCGGAGATAAAGTCCAAGACATTTAGGGTTTCTGTGGGCTCCCGAATTACATCCTTAATAGGTGACCTTGGGAAAGTCGTCACAAGTTTCTTTTTGAGCATCAAATTGCAATTTAGTAAGAAGTTACAGAAAGAGTACAGGCTGTAGTTTTATGTGTATCATTTTCAGATCCAAAGGTCGCAATAGTGACACGTGGCACTTCGTATAAGTTTGCTCTTCTGAAAATGTATATAATTAGGTCATCCTGGGAGATTGTGTTCTGAACCTAAGAATTACCCTCTCCTTGACAACTTTTCTCACTTCCTTTCCTTGCTTTTCCATAAGATTACAGATCCCCATCAATTGATAAATGGTAGATTTTGCCTTAAGAGAGGCATAAATGATTGACATGTTTATTTTTTTTTATGTTTTTTTCTTTTTTAATAAGTTTTTGCAATTTAGCTACAGAACGAGGCCTATTCTATAGCTAATTGTGTATTCCGTAGCTATTTCCATAGTTTAGCAGGTTCCAGGTGTTAAACGAAGTAACCGGCCACATGGGCATCTCTGGAATCGGCTCCACATGAATCCTATCCTAGTCACTTAGTCCAAATCGATAAGAAAGCCAGCTCAAGACCACAGTCAAAGGTGGAGTCAAACATATGAAACCCGGAAGCAATAGGATTCTTTGTCTACTCTTTCGTGGTTAATTAATAAATCCAACAGTTCTGTTACAACATTAACTTGAATCAGCCACCTGTGTTAACGATTCTGTGCAACCATCTTGCTTGAATTCAAGTCACCTATAGCTGATCAAACATTTACGCAGTCCTGTTGTGATATGTGTAGACCACCTATAGATAATTTTCCTCAAACACAGTTATGAATATTTTCTTTTAAATACGAGTTGTACAGAACGGAGAGGGGTTAGAAGTTTTTGATGTATTAAATGATTGACATGTTATATTTTTATGTTTTTGCTATTTGAATAAGTTTTTGCAAATTAGCTACAGAACGCAGCCTTTTCTGCAACTAACTATGTATTCCGTAGCTATTTCCATGGTCTGGCACATTCCAGGTGTCAAACGAAGAAACCAGCCACATGGGCATCTCTGGAATCGGCTCCACATGAATCTTATCCTAGTCACTCAGCCAAGATTGATAAGAAAGCCATCTCAAGACCACAGTCAAAGGTGGATTTAAACATATGAAACTCGAAAGCAATATGACTCTTTGTCTACTCTTTCATGGCTAATTAATAAATCCAACAATTTTGTTGCAGCATTAACTCGGATCGGCCAATTACGTTAATGGTTCTGTGCAACCATCTTGCTTGAATTCAAGTCACCTGTAGCTGATCAAACATTTACGCAGTCTTGTTGTGATATGTGTAGACCACCAGTAGCTAATTTTCCTCAAACACAATTATGAATATTTTCTTTTAAATACGAGTTGTACAGAACCGAGAGGGGATCGAAGTTTTTGATGTATTAAGCTCAGACTTTCAGCTCTGTGATTTTGAACTTTTGTTCTTGTTTATAATATAAAGCCGTGTGTTGACCCATGATCATTTGAAAGAGCATTTTAAACTAGTTAGTAGCTCAACCCAGTCAGTTGCAAAGGGCCCCTGCACTGAAGGAGGTTTTCTTTTCATTTGTTTTCTGTTCAGTCTTAATTTCATCATTTGCTTTTAGCAGTGTTTCTAACTTAGGTTGATTTCTTGTAGTTTGATTTCTTTTAGTTTTGATCAATAGCATAATGTTAGAATTCAATTGTGCAGTGTTGTTTCTCCAATCCGTGTCATGAAGGAAACGACTTTGTTCCTAAACAAAGTAAGGTTGAAAGTAATGAGAATGCATTGTTGACTAGTTTACTCACTGTCTTTGTTATTTATTTTCTAGTTCAGATTGTGAATACACTGTGTTAATGAATGTTTTTTATCACCATTTTTAGATGATACCCATCCTAAACTAAATGGTTAAACATTCACTCTACACAATGGTTGAAACCAATCAGTTACCTTCTACATGTTTTTATATAGTTCTCTAGATCATGAAGTATAGAAAGTTGCTTGTATTCCATCTCAAGAAGGTTATCTTTCAAAATTGAGCGTTAGAGTAACTAGAAGTACTTCAGTTAATTTCATTCTCTGTATTTATTTCAACATGCCTCACAACTTCTCTTAATTTTAAGAATTAGATTCATGACTTAGGGTTAATGACAAGATAGGACAGATGCTCTGTTTTTCCTTCTTTTAACTTAGATTTTGACTAGTTTTAAGCTCTTGGCTCACCTTTAGGAAGTTTAGATTCAGTTTCTCATAGTTTAGTTTGTACATAATTAGGAATCAAAGAACAAAAACCCCCAAAACAATATAAAAATACAAAACAACGAAGTAGGAAGGGTTAACTAAGCACATATAGTGCACTACATTTCATCAGCTTATGAACCTCGGTTGATAATTCATGCAAGCAATTTAGGACACTAAATTGACTAAACATTTTAGCGTTGTTGTCGGGGAAGTGTAATTAGGTAACCTTATCTCTTACATTAAAAAAAAATGATATGCATAGAGAAAGAGACTCTAGGGGTAGATTTATAACTAGAGGCAGGAGTTCAATTCCTACAACACCACCTACTCCACCAAGAACAAGAAGAGATACACCTCCATCTCAAGCTCATACTCCTAGCCATAGAACTCTTGAAGTTTTAAGGTCAGAAATCCAATCAAAAGGATCTCCTATTTCATCTATTGAGGCAGTCCTAGAGGAGAAAAATCTTGGGTCTCCAACAGAAGGAGTAGCCTTTTTCACCTCCATAGGGGAGCACAGTTTAGTTGAAGAATTATGAATACCTAGTGAGAAAGAAGAAGTAGAACCTCTCTCCCACATACCATTAATAGAGGAACCAGAGGAAGAGAAAGTAACCTTGTAAGCTTAACCTTATACTGACTCTGAAGAAACTATAATGGCAGAAGCAGGAGAGGATGGAGAATTCACACTGTTTGGAGGATGGGGTAGAGGAAGAGGTAGAGGAAATAATGGAGGAGGTAGAGGAAATAATGGAGGAGGCAAAGGAAATAGGGAAATAGATAATTCTTTTGGATTCCCTATAGTGGATGAAGAAACAACTACCACAATGAAAAATATCTCACCTTCTATCCTCCCAAATTTCCATGGGTTAAAAAGTGAGGATCCTGAAACATTTTTATTTGAGTTTGAAGTCTTGTGAAAAACCTATGATTACTTAGAAGACTCTCAAAAACTTAAGTTGGTTCCTTCAACATTGAAAGGAGCTGCTTTGAAGTGGTTCATGGGGTTAGTCACTCAGTCCATTAGAACATGGAATGACATGAAGAAAGTGTTTTTGGATAGGTACTTCGATTATTTCATGCCTACCAATCACAAGGATGAAGTGTTCAAAATGATACAAAGAGAGGATGAAAATTTGGAGGATTTAATTGAGAGATTCAACTGTAACTTGAAAAGAGCAAAGATGGAAAATTTAGATGAAGATACCTTAAAATATCTTCTATTAAAAGCCATTAGAGATGAGTGCATAGATATCCTTAACATGATGGGGAAGGGAGATATCTCTCAACTCCCATTAAGTGACATAAGATAATTATGTGTTCATCTCTCAAGAGGGAAATCCAAAACTTGGAAAGGTCCAAGAGATCCTTCTCTTGTTTGAGTGAATACGTCTACAACTAGATCAGTGAGTAGGGTAGAAATTGGGAATATGCTTGATGAATTCAAAATAGATATTCTAGGGAGCCTTAGTGAGCAAATAGACACCCTTAAGTTGAAAAACAAGTAGAAAACCGAGGTTGGTGCTCTAGCTATTTTCTGTCCCAAAAGCCAAAAAAAAAACACTCTTTAAGAGAATATCCTTCCGATGCAAAAATCATAAAGACTTGTATGATTTGTTCAGAAAACCATGAGACCAAGGGTTTTACTTCAATTCCAGGTCTTAAGGTTGTTTTTCAAGAAGAAACAGTTCCAAATTCAGCAGAATCTCTTTGCTTTGTCTCTAGAAGACCTTGGTAGGGGCCACAAAATCAGGGATTTAACAATCAAATGTTTCTTCAGCCCCCACCAAATTGGAATTCTTGGCAGCAAGCTTGGCCTCAACCTCAATCTCAATCTCAACCTTGGGCTCAAGGAGTACAAAATCCTTATGGAATATTTTCTCAATATTATCAATATCCTCCATCATATCAAAATTATCGTTCCCCACACATTCCACAACAAAATCAGCAGCCACAACTTCAAAATCAGAACCCTCAACTTTCACTACCATTTCCACAACAAATTCCACAACAAAACCAAAATCCTCAACTCTTACTACCATTTCATCAGAGACCAAATCAGCTACGTGCCTAACCATTACCAAACCCCAACAATAAAAATCCTCAGAATACTTACATGGTGGAAGGACAACAATTTCCAACTTATATGATCACTCCTCTAGATCTTAATGATGTTCAACTAAGATCTGGTAGGATATTAGAAAAGGAAAGGCCTTTTGTAGTTATTCAGGAACAAGACAATTGTAAGGAAGATTCTCTACAACCCAATAAAAGTTTTGAAGGAACATCTCTCCAAAACCAAAATATTGAAAATGAAAAACAGAAAGAACGAGTGAACTCAACTCCTATCATTGAGCAACCAGTATCTACTTCTGCACCTCCTTTTCCTAAAATATTACAAGTTGATAGAGGAGTAGAAAAGCAGATTATGTTGCCTAATTATGATTTTCTAGACGAATTGAAAAATTTCTGTATCAAAATCCCTTTGTTACAAGCCATTAAGGAGATTCCAATCCTAGCTAAAATAATAAAGGAGTTGAGCATAAAGAAACCAGGAAGAAAAGGAAAAGAAACAAAAAGAATTCACCTGGTAGGAAAAATAGCAGATATAATGATGGGAAAAATTGCCATACAAAAATATGTAGATCCAGGAAGTCCAATTGTGAAAACACATATCAATGGAGTTGAAATTCCAAATACATTGATTGATTTAGGGGCAGCAATAAACATCATGAGCAAACAAACCATGGAACAACTCAAGCTTCCTAATCTTCTTTACACACCTACATTACTGCAATTAGCAGACAGATCTGTAATCAAACCAGATGGTGTGTTAGAAGATATTTCAGTATCCCTAGATTCTTGGGAATATGATGTTGATTTTATGATCTTAACCCCCAAGAACAATCTAGGAGGACATCCACCCATATTAGGAAGACCTTGGATGGCCACAGCTGATGCTTTCATTAGCTGTAGATCTAGTGACATGTATATTTCTGATGGGAATTCAACAAAGAAATTCAATCTATATCCTCCAGCAAGAACAATCACAGAAATGAATGACAAAGAATGGATTGATGATGAAAATGACATTCAGCCTCTCTTTACTATTTCAGACATTAGTGAAGATAGTCAAATCTTGAATACAATGGAAAATTTTGAATCATATCCTGAATATGAACATCATCAATTCCAAGAAAAATCCAATATTGAATATTTGTCATCTAGGCAGATGTTTCTTTATTCTATGGAAGAATTTGGTAGCTCTACATTTGAAATTTTTCCAGGAAGAACATTGAACATAAACAATAACTTGGAGAAATTACAACACGAAAAGCTAATCAAAACATTACAACAACATTCTGCTCCATATGCATGGGAATATACTAACATGAAAGTAATTAGTCCTAAGACTTGTATACATCACATCTACATTGAGGAAAATTGTAGACCTATCAGACAACCTCAAAGAAGGATGAATCCAAATCTTAGGGAAATTGTGAAAGAAGAGTTGCAAAAACTGCTGAATGTAAACTTCATTTACCCAATTTCAGACAACCAATGGGTTTCCCTTTTAGTGATTGCGCCTAAAAAGAATGGTAAATGGACGGTGTGCATTGATTATCAAGAATTGAATAAAGCTACCCTTAAAGATCATTTTCCTTTACCCTTTATAGATCAAGTGTTAGATACATTAGCATGTAAGAAGTATTTCTCATTTTTGAATGGTTTTAATGGTTATAATCAGATTCAGGTGGCACGTGAAGATCAAGATAAAACCACATTTACTTGTCCATGGGGAACCTATGCCTACCGGTACTTCCTTTTGGATTATGTAACGCACCTGTAACATTCCAAAGAGCAGTACTAGGATTTTTATTTTTTTTTTGATCTAATACATGATTATGTAGAGGTATATATGGATAACGTTATAGTCTATGGGGATACATTTGAAGAAGCTTTGGAAAAATTGGAAAAATTTCTTAAAAGATGTAAGGAAGCAAACCTTCCACTGAGCCATGAAAAATGTTTTATGATGTTTACAGAAGGGATTGTTTTAGGACATCACATTTCAGGAGATGGAATTAAAGTTGATAAATCTAAAGTTGAAGTCATCTCTAAATTATCAATTCCAAATTTCCAAAAGGATGTAAGAAGTTTTATAGGATTTACAGGATACTATAGACGATTTATAGAAAATTTCACTAAAATAGAATCCCCACTGTTCAAATTACTCACCAAGGATTGTGAATTCAATTGGAATCTTGATTGCCAATTAGCATTTAAGACTTCAAAAACAAAAATTTCTGAAGCACCCATCATGAGAGGTCCAAATTGGAAACTACCTTTTCACATTTCAATGGATGTTTCAGATACAACTCTGGGAGTTGTATTAGGACAAAAAGATTTGATTCCCTATGCCATCTACTATACAGGTAAGAATTTGACTCCCACTGAGTTAAATTATACTGTAACTGAAAAGGAATTTTTAGTTGTTGTTCATGCAATCAACAAGTTCAGACATCATATAACAGGCTATGAAACCTTTGTTCCTACAGATCACTCTGCAATTAAATACTTAATGAATAAACCTATTACTAATGGCAGAGTTACAAGATGGTTATCACTCTTGCAATAATACAATATTTTTGTGCTAGATAGACCTAGAAAACAAAACACAGTTGCTGATTTCTTGTCCAGAATTCAAAATATCAAAGATGACACTCTGGTTGAAGATAAGTTTCCTGATGAATATCTTTTTGCAGTGACTACTAAGATCCCTTGGTTTGCAGATATTGCCAATTACTTAGTCACAAGGAAATTGCCTTCACATTTGTTTGCTAGAGAGAAAAGAAAAATCATTCAAATAAGTGCAAGATACTCATGGATCACTAATGAATTGTATAAAACAGGTCCAGATATCATGATTAGAAGATGTGTGAGGGAATATGAAATGCCTGAGATTCTTAAGGAATGTCATGATGAACCGTGTGGTGGACACTTTGCTGACAAGAGGACAACCTATAAAATCCTTTCTTTAGGATATTATTGGCCATCCATCTTCAAAGATGCCAAAGAATATGTCAAGAGGTGTGACAGCTGCCAAAGGGTAGGAAAACCTGCTCCTTCAAATGAGATGCCACTACAAATTCAGGTACTCTTTGAACCTTTTGAAAAATGGGCCTTGGATTTTGTTGGACCTATTAATCCCCCATCTAAGCAAAAGAAGTATATATTGGTATGCACTGATTATGTCACGAAATGGGCAGAGGCTAAAGCATTACCTTTTGCTAATGAAAAATCTATAGTTAATTTTCGTTTTGAAGACATCTTCACTCGTTTTGGTGTTCCAAGAGAAATTGTGATAGATCAGGGATCTCAATTTACATCTAAAATGGTGAAGGTTCTTGTCGAAGATTACAAGATCAAACATAGGAAATCTACTTCTTATCATCCACAAGCAAATGGTCAAGTTGAATCTACAAAAAAGGTGATTGAAGGAATTCTCACTAAGACTGTGCATCTACATAGAAGATATTGGGTAGAAAGGCTTCCTGGAGCCTTATGGGCTTATAGAACTACATGGAGGAACACAACGAGACATACACCCTATGAACTTGTTTATGGGAAACAAGTCATGTTCCTTATAGAGTTTCAAATCAAAACCTTCAAGATGGCAGTCCAATTGGGATTGGATTTATCAGAGGCATAGAAACATAGATTGGAGCAACTCAATGAGCTTGATGAAATTAGGCAACATGCAATTCAAAGAACCAGCATAGTCCAACAACAGAGGGCTAAATGGCACGATAAATATATCAAGGAGAAGAATTTTCAAGCAGGAGATTGGACAATGTTGTTCGATTCAAAGTTCAAATATTTTCAAGGGAAGTTCCAAACTCATTGGCTTGGGCTATATGAGATTGAAGAAATCTTTAATAATGGAGCAGTAAGGATAAGGACAATAGATGGAAGCAAAATACCTCTTCTTGTGAATGTTCATCGGTTGAAGATATATCAGAAACCAATTTCAAGAGAGGAGTTCATTAAGATTTTCCAGAATAACTCTGAAATGAAGCTAGTGAAGAAGAATTCTTCTTCTCCACTAACTTAGTCTTTATTTTTCCTTAAAAAAATAAAAAAATAATAAATAAAAAATAAAATAAAAAAATAAAAAAATTGTATGAGTTTGAAAACCAATAATTGATTAGCATACTTATACAAAAAATACAGGGTGAAAATTAGAGATTTCTGACATCCTATATTTTCCATTTCCTTTCTGTAATAAGTAGTGACAAAAAGCTACATTTATTGGCAGTTTAGAGTCTACAAATTCATAGTCTCATTCCATCTCATTCTATTTTCATTTTATTTTACAATTCCACTTCATTTCACTGTCATATTCCATTTACATTTTATTTTAACAGTTTTACTCCATTTCAACCTATTTCCCATTTTATTTTACATCTCGTTTCATCTCACTATCAAACCCATTTCCATTTCATTTTTACACTCATATTCCATAGCCATACTTCACTTCTCCTTCTTTTCACATTCTGCAGCCGATTCCATTCTACAACTACAACTTACTTATCAGCTCTGGCACAATTGTACAACTCACAAATAAATCATGAATGTAGGAAATTGAAGAATTAAGTTTGGAGACCAACCATGCTAAAAGTACCTGTGGATCAACACCAAAGGAGTTAGCAAGCAAAAGGTTAAGTTCTAAAGGTAAAATGAAAATTTTCTTTCAAATAGCAAGTTAAAAACATAAGTCATATATAATATGAATAGTTGTATGTCTCCTTAACAAGTCATCATTTGATTTGACTACCAATTTATTATACCACATATCTGCCACATCTTCCATACTCGGTACCAAACTGTCCATAATAATTTCATCATACCACATCTCCGCTACACTCTCCATACTCTGTACCTAAACGGTCCCTGATAACTCCACCTGTTAACAGTCAAGACTACGATGTGACCAACGTATACACGCCTCTCCAAACCCTTACCGTCTACTTATTCCACACAAACCCGTAGTTCTTTTTCATCATATCCACAGTCAGTCCATTTCATAAACCAAGAGAGTAATTCTGAAGGTTAAAAAAAAATTATGCGAAACAGAAGCCATGGGACTCATTGTCAAGACAGAGCCAGTAGGAGAAAAAATATATGGAGGGATTCCCACAACTCAAGGAGATGCTGTAGAAGGCTGGATGGCTCAATTTCATTGAAAATTTTGATGGCTTCCATAAAGAGACCACAAAATCTTTTTCTAGATCATTTGATGGTACATAAGTGGAAATTTGAGACATTAAGTTTGTAGTAATAGAATCCTACATAACAGAAGCTACAAAACTGCCAAGACATGGTGAGAGATGGTTCAAAAACAAGGAATTCTATAGTGAATCATAGAAAGTGATCCTCAGGAACCCAGGTATGGATGTCTATGTGTTTAGAAAAGGAATTCCTATTTCAGCACTTAAAAATAAATGGAGAAGCATACTTTTAATATTACAAAAATCCATTACCTGTGAGGGGAGATTCGGGTGCAAGTATGTCTATCATATACGTTTATTGATGAAATTTCTAGAAAATGGAGACATCAACCTCCCTTTCTTCCTACTAAATAGTTTAAGAAGGATGACTTCAAATGTATAGAAGAAAATAAAATTCCTAAACAGAACCATGTACCATCATGGGTTGGTAAAAATACTAGTTGAGTTTCATTTGAAAAGAATAGGAGATACTTGGGAAAATTTCTTGATAAGAAGTTATTTCCAAGAGGCACCAGAATCACCTGAAGAGGGTAGTGTCAGAAGGAGTAAGAGGAAGAAGACCAATATAACCATTCAAAGCAAACATGAGTCCTCCACACAGAAAAATGATGAAGAGCTAGTCTTTGAAAACTTGACAGAGATCAGGGAGCAGATCAAGCAAAAAGGGAATATGAAAAAGAAAGTTGGTGGAATTACTAGAAACAATCCTGAATCTTCATTACAACAAGATGATGAGCAATTAATCTCTGAAAAATTGACAGATATTAGGAAACAAATCAAGAGGAAAGAAAATATAGGAAAGGAGAAAAAGGGTACAAAGGATGAGAACATAAGCCCTCTACAACTTAGAAGGAGCTCTAGACTCTGAGGTATGGTAAAGAAGGTATCATAAAAGGGAACAGATTTCATAAATCTAGAAGAAGAAACCCGAATGCCATCTCCTGATAATGTTCCATTTACACACAGTCCTAAAAATTCCCCTAAACAGTATTTCGAAGGTAGCCCCAGCAGAGGATCTCCAGGCATAGACCCAGTGCAACAACAAATTTATGATTATATAGAATCACTGGAAAAGAAAAGTGCCTCAATGGATCCAAAATCCTCAGATAATCTAAAACTCTGTGTCAATCCACAAGAACCTCTAACTGACTCTCTCAAACAAGAAATCTATGAGTTAGAGATATTGAACAGACACATCAAGAAAGAAAATGAAACCCTGAGGGAACAAAGTAAATTGGATAAAGCCATTCATGATAATACAACACTGCACCTAGGGCTATGGTACAAGAAGAATAGGAAGTTGAAGAGGAAGAATAGAAGCTTGAACAGAACAATCATCAACCTTAAATACAGGCTTCTTACGAAGAAACCCAGGATGACAGCCACTTCAAAGGGGAGCAAAAGAAGAAAACTAGATGTATTAGTAGAAGTGTTCGAACAAATGCAGTAGGAAAGAAGAATTCACATTTTTGGCAAATTGCATGGGAACATGCAATGATTTTGTAGTGGGGGTATGTTGAACCTCAAAATTACCCTCTCTTTGACAACTTTTCTCACTTCCTTTCCTTGCTTTTCCATAATATTACAGATCCCCATCAATGATAAATGATAGATTTTGTCTTAAGGAGAGAATTAAATGATTGACATGTTATATTTTTATGTTTTTGCTATTTGAATAAGTTTTTGAAAATTAGCTACAGAATGCAGCCTATTTTGTAGCTAACTATGTATTCTGTAGCTATTTCCATTGTTTGGCACGTTCCATATGTCAAACAAAGAAATCGGCCACATGGGCATCTCTGGAATTGGCTCCACATGAATCCTATCCTAGTCACTCAGCCCAAATTGATAAGAAAGCCATCTCAAGACCACAGTCAAAGGTGGAGTCAAACATATGAAACCCGGAAGCAATAGGACTCTTTGCCTACTCTTTCGTGGTTAATTAATAAATCCAACAGTTCTGTTGCAACATTAACTCGGATCAGCCACCTGTGTTAATGGTTCTATGTAACCATCTTGCTCGAATTCAAGTCACTCGTAGCTGATCAAAAATTTACGTAGTCCTGTTGTGATACGTGCAGACCACCTGTAGCTAATTTTCCTCAAACATAGTTATGAATACTTTCTTTTAAATACGAGTTGTACAAAACCGAGAGGGTTCGAAGTTTTTGATGTATTAAGCTCAGACTTTCAGCTCTGTAATTTTGAACTTTTGTTCATGTTTATAATATAAAGTCGTGTGTTGACCAATGATCATTTGAAAGAGCATTTTCAACTAGTTAGTAGCTCAATCCAGTCAGTTGTAGAGGGCCCTTGCACTGAAGGAGGTTTTCTTTTCATTTGTTTTCTGTTCAGTCTTAATTTCATCATTTGCTTTTAGCAGTGTTTCTAACGTAGGTTGATTTCTTGTAGTTTGATTTCTTTTAGTTTTGATCAATATCATAATGTTAGAATTCAATTGTGCAGTCTTGTTTCTCCAATCCATGTCATAAAGGAAACGACGTTGTTCCTAAACAGAGTAAGGTTGAAAGTAATGAGAATGCATTGTTGACTAGTTTACTCACTATCTTTGTTATTTATTTTCGAGTTCAGATTGTCAATACACTGTGTTAATGAATGTTTTTTATCACCATTTCAAGCTGATACCCATCCTAAACTAAATGGTTAAACATTCACTCTACACAATGGTTGAAACCAATTAGATACCTTTTGCATGTTTTTATTTAGTTCTCTAGATCATGAAATACATAAAGTTGCTTGTATTCCATCTCAAGAAGGCTATCTTTCAAAATTGAACATTAGAGTAACTAGAAGTACTTTAGTTAATTTCATTCTCTGTATTTATTTCAACATGCCTCACAACTTCACCTCAAAATTTCAAGAATTAGATTCATGACTTAGGATTAATGACAAGATAGGATAGATGCTCTATTTTTCCTTCTTTTAACTTAGATTTGACTAGTTTTAAGCTCTTGGTTCACCTTTAGGAAGTTTAGACTCAGTTTCTCATAGTTTAGTTTGTACATCATTAGAAATCAAAGAACAGAAACACCCAAAACAATATAAAAATACAAAACAACAAAGTAGGAAGGGTTAACTAAGCACATATAGTGCACTACACTTCATCATCTTACGAACCTCAGTTGATAATTCATGCAAGCAATTTAGGACACTAAATTGACTAAACATTGTGTATAATTTTTTCTTGGAGAATCCAATTTCAATTAGACTGGTGGCATTAGAAAGAGGACGCAGAGGGCTACTGCAGGTCGCGATTTCAGAATTGGGAGATTTGAAATTACAGAGTTACAATCGTTTCAAGATTGAGCTCCTAAAATTAAGAAAAGACGATATGAGGAAGTTTGATGGCAAGGATCCAGTAAATTGGATACTATAGATGGAACAATATTTTGATCTACACGAGGTGCAACTATTTTGGTTTGCAGATTACTGTGGGGTGGTTTTTGAGAAGAGTTCGGATTTACCACAGTGCTCATCATTTTTATATCGACGTTTCGAGTCTCAAACCAGACTCATCATCAGGATAATTTGTGAGGTGCAACTGTTACAAAGGTATGTATTGCATCTTCATATTTAGAACCGGATCAATTTTTATGGTATAAAGGGCTTTGGTCTCGTAAACCACTTGTTCCGTGGTCAATTTTCACAGATGAAATGATAGCACATTATGAGGATACAAAGACCAACACCTTCTTTAGCCAATTGATAAATCTCAAACAAAAGTGTTCAATGGCAGAGCACATTGAGGACTTTCAAAAATTGAATATAAGGGAAAATGATATTCTAGAGAAGTAGAGGATTGATGTCTCCATAGGGACTTTAAAGGATAACATTCAACATGAGGGTCGTCTTTGGGAACCTGATTCATTGGAGAAGGCATTGAGGTTGGCAAGAAAAGTGGAAAGAAAAATTATGGCAACAAGGAATTCTACCCCTCACAACTATAAAGATGGAAGTGTTGTTTCTCCTAGCCTTCCACAACCTACAAGGTT
>APFE031602713.1:365861-385832 GCA_000404065.3 Pinus taeda
AAGAAAAATGTTCAAGAAGTGAAAGATCACATCGAGAAAGAAGAAATGAATCCAACCATATCTTGTAATGCATTGGTCGGAATTACCACTCCTCAAACTATCAAGATAGAATGACATATCAAGATGAAAAATGTTCAAGAAGTGAAAGATCACATCGAGCATCAAGAAATGAATCCGACCATATCTTGTAATGCTTTGGAAGAAATTACCACTCCTCAAACTCTCAAGATAGAAGGACATATCAAGAAGAAAAATATTCAAGGACTGAAATATTACATCAAGCATCAACAATAAGTTCTCCAACTTTTAAAGGATAACACCACTTTGGTGTAGAATCGAATGAAACAACATGCAGATCAACATCGTAGCGAAAGAAGTTTTGATGTAGGTGATTCAGTATTTTTATGGCTACATCTCAAGCAAGCTACTTATGAGAAGGAAATGTTGGCAATACTACATGCACTTAAAAAAGGGTGACCTTACCTAACGGGAAGACACTTCAAGGTAAAAGTGGATCATGATAGTCTTAAATACTTTTTAGAACAAAGATTATCTTTAGAAGAACAAATAAGTGGGTCACAAATATGTTGGGTTATGACTTTGAAATCATCTACAAATAAGGGAAGCAAAATGTTGTTGCAGATGCACTCTCAGTAAAGGATGAGGATGTGGAAGCATTGTTTTGTGCTATTTCTATTATCTAACCAGGTTGGATAAACAAAGCAAGGGATGAATGGAAGAAGGACGAAGAAGTGTGGCTACTCATTCAAAAGTTGCAAAAGATCCTAGTTCAAACAATATTGCCAGAACTTAATGAGGAAAGAAAAATCATATTGGAACCTGGATCAATCACAGAAACAAGAACCCGACAACTATGAAATCGATCAATTTGAAACTATCTCATCAAGTGGAAGAACTTACCCGCTAAATATTCCACATGGGAGGACAAGAATTTTTACAGAATCATCAAGAACTACTCAAGCGTTGAGGACAACACTTTTTGAAGGAGAGGGGCATGTTAGGTCCCTACACTACTAGTGTAAACCCTTATTGTTATTAATACAACCCCCTTATTATATCGTTGTGCCCATGTAGTCTCCATATTGTTATTATTGTGCCCCATAGAAGCCCACTATTGTTATTATTGTGCCCTTACATTATTATTGTTATGTTGGCTTGATTATATTATGACCCCTTAGACTCCTATATATAGAAAGGAGGTCCTGTCATTTGTATCATCCAAGAATTGCTCATTTGTGTAATGTAAAGGAGGTTTCCCCCTCGAAGAGGCTGAATTCTAAGGCATTTATCTTTCTTTTCTATCTTTTTGTGAGCTGGTTTCATAACAACTCCTTTGGTTTGGCTTTCCCTTATCATATTAGTGGTTGATTCCTTATTTTCTTCAGGCGATGTTGTTATTGAGTTGGCATTTGAATTATCATTTGGAATGTCCATCGTTTGAATTGCAACTTCTGCAAATGTTAACTTCTCTAGGTTCCTCTTCTTCTTTACTTGTG
Source organism: Pinus taeda (assembly GCA_000404065.3). Classification (NCBI taxonomy): domain Eukaryota; kingdom Viridiplantae; phylum Streptophyta; class Pinopsida; order Pinales; family Pinaceae; genus Pinus; species Pinus taeda. Next base: position 367,379 of record APFE031602713.1, read on the forward strand.
ATATTGACTGGGTCAGTGTTTATTCCTTTATCTTCAACTTTGATTGAAACAACTGACTACTTCAACACTTCACCTTGAAGTTGTTCTAACTTGTCATTCAATGATTTCTTGTCATTTTTAAGTTTTTTATTTTATTTGTGTAAGTAGGGTTTGGTTATGATTCCTTAGATGTACAAGTTCATCCTTTTCTAAATTGTTGGCTTTATTCTTAGTAGCTTCATCATCTTTTAAACTTTTGATTTGTTCTAATAATGTTTGGTTAAGGCTCTTTAAACGTAAATTTTCTTCTTCTTGTTCTAATAAACTCTCCTTGTGTTCCTTCTTTGTGGATTTAGCTTTCTTGATTTGTTCGAGTATTTTTTTGTTGTGATCTCTGAGGCGAGAAATTTCTTTGTCTTTACTGCATATGACTTCTTCAAGGTCTTTTTGCTTGTTTGATATAGTTTTTTTATTATCTTGAAACATCAATTCTGAAATATCCTTAAAGTCTTTTAACAAAGATGTTATTGATTGTGATTTGCTTGTTATTTCTTGAAATGTGACCATCTTCCCCTTATAAGGAAACGTCAAAACTTGTTTCTTTATGTTTAACATGAATGTACCCAAATCCTTAAACCAAGATTGACCAAGAATGATGTCAACCTTCCTATTATCCATAGTTACAACACGAAATTGTGATACATACTCATAATGATCTATTGATACTTGTAAATCACTAGTTTTGTACTCTTTTTGGCCAAAAATATTTTTCCTTTCACCAATGCTTGGTTCTAGAATTAATCGCTGATTTGCCAGATTAATGTTGATGTAATTTTTATTGTTGCTTACACTGATAGTGATATTAATTTCTTTTCCTTGCATACTTCCTTTTAATGTAATTAATCTGTGATCCATCACTGAAAGACCATTATAGGTGAATCGTCCTTCCTTCATCATTTTCGAATTAGGCTCCATTTTTTCTCTACAATGATTGGTTTTTCTTTTGTGTTTATTGAAAGGCTTAGGGTTTTAAAGATAACCCTTTCAAATTTCTTTTATATCATTTGTATGAATATACAAAGTGTAAAAAACCCACTTCCTGAATAGCCTTTACACTTCTTGGGAATACTTATTTTTTTGAATAATTGCCTTTCGTATTATTATAATACTTTCTCTACCTTATTTATTTATTTAAATAATTTGTACTTATATATATATAATTTTAATAAATCAATTGATTAAATTAATGATCACATAATATAATTGGTATACTTTATTGTTTGATATAGTCGTATTTGGTGCTATACTAAGGTGATATCATGGGGAGATAGTTGGACTCATTGACTGACGCAGGGAAGATGTTGACAGCTGCAAGGAATCGACGATAGGGATATGGAGGGGTTTGTAAAGGTGATGGCAGAATCTTCGATTGAGAATTGCAGAAGTTCGAGTGGTAAACGATGCAAGAAGTGGCAGTTGTGAATGGGGCCAATGGAGTTGTGGACAGTGATACACAAGGGGGGAGTGAAGGTGCAGACAAAATGGGGGTGTGTGACGGTTGCAACAATGGTGGTTGGGCGGACAGAATAATACCGACCGGGATGAATTTTGGACGACTGGACAACTGCAACTCGAGCTATGCTAGGAACTGTGGGTAGTGGAAATTTCACCTTGCATAGGGCAACTGGCACAATGGCATGGTCTTATCATCGGTAGAGCAAGGGATAGCTTCATCTGCTTGATGGAAGGGCGTGAGCAGTGGCTACATCAGTGGATTCTGTGGAAGGCGGCTATGGGGTCTCTGTCGACCAACAACTAGATGACCAGGTAAGTCAACTAGCAGTCAGCGGCCAAGTAAGGTTTAATTTTTATTTTATTTATTTTTAAAATTATATTCCTTTTTTTTTCTTTTTTTTCTTATGGCCAAGGGCCTAGTAGCGAAATTGTCTGAATGGAGAACCTTCCACTTCGTAGCAAAACATTTGGGTCTTGACAGAAACAATGTTGACGGAGTTTGATGGTTAAAATTTGGGATCATACATGGCTCTGACACCAATGTAACAACCAAAAGTCATTTATGCAACGAAGATATTTAAAATACTTTGTAGACAAAGACATCCATTGTAGGACAATAATTGTAAATTGTATATTGTATAAAACAATTGATGTAGGATGAGTACAAATGAGAATGAGGGTCCTGTATATATTGCCAGGTAAGTACCCTTTCACGAATAGGCATGTCTGTAGAGACATGCCTCTTTGTTTAACTAATTATTATTTAATTATATATGATTATTATTATTATTATTATCTATTTTTATATTTATACTTATTATTATTTCTATATGAATTTATATTCATAACATTACCTCTCCCTTCAAGAAGCTTTGTCCTCAAAGCTTACTGAGAACATCTTCTCGTTTCTGAACTTTCATCTTCGTTGATACAAGACGATATGATACTCTGAGTGATAGACAAAATTGTCGTATTAAGAATGGATCAGACCATCCTAGATTGATCTTCTGGGTATCCTCTGATCTTTGGAGATGTGTGGTGAATAGTTATTGTATGACTGAATTAAGCAAACTTCAGTATTCCTCGAAACATAAATTTGTCGTTTATTTTCTAAGTGATACTAGTACATAGCTTGATTGGAAAGTCTGCTCTTATGATTCAGATGTCGACACATAACTCCTTTGGTTTGGCTTTCGCTTATCATATTAGTGGTTGATTCTTGATTTTCTTTAGGTGTTGTTGTTGTTGAGTTGGTGACTGAATCATCGTTTGGAATGTCCATCGTTTGAATTGCAACTTCTGCAAATGCTTTAACTTCTCTTGATTCCTCTTCTTCTTTACTTGTGATATTGACTGGGTCAATATTTATTCCTTTATCTTCAACTTGGATTGAAACAACTAACGACTTCAATACTTCACCTTGAAGTTGTTCTAACTTGTCACTCAATGATTTCTTGTCATTTTTAATTTTTTTTTTTTTTTGTAAGTTGGGTTTGGTTATGATTCCTTAGACATACAAGTTCATCCTTTTTTGAATTGTTAGCTTTTTTCTTAATAGCTTCATTATCTTTTAAACTTTTGATTTGTTCTAATAATGTTTGGTTAAGGCTTTTTAAACGTAAATTTTCTTCTTCTTGTTCTAATAAACGCTCCTTGAGTTCCTTATTTGTGGATTTAGATTTCTTGATATGTTCGAGTAGTTTTTTGTTGTGATCTTTGAGGCACGAAATCTCTTTGTCTTTACTGCATAAGACTTCTTCAAGCTCTTTTTGCTTCTTTGATATAGTTTTATTATTATATTGAAAAATCAATTATGAAATATTCTTAAAGTCTTCTCATGAAGATGTTATTGATTGTGATTTGCTTGTTATTTCTTGAAACGTGACCATCTTCCCCTTATAAGGAAACGTCAAAACTTGTTTCTCTATGTTTAACATGAATGTACCCAAATCCTTAAACCAAGGTTGACCGAGAATGATGTCAACCTTCCTATTATCCATAGTTACAACACGAAATTGAGATACATACTCATAATGATCTATTATTATTTGTAAATCACTAATTTTGTACTCTTTTTGGCCAAAAATATTTTTCCTTTCACCAATGCTTGGTTCTAGAATTAATAGTTGATTTACCAAATTAATGTTGATGTAATTTTTATCGTTGCTTGTGCTCATAGCAATATTAATTTCTTTTCCTTGCATACTTCCTTTTAATTTAATTAATTTGTGATCCATAATTGAAAGATCGTTATAGGTAAATCGTCCTTCCTTCATCATTTTCGAATTAGGCTCCATTTTTTCTTTACAATGGTTGGGTTTTCTTTTGTGTTTATCGAAAGGCTTAGGGTTTTAAAGATAACCCTTTCAATTTTTTATATATCCTTTGTATGAATATACAAAGTGTGAAAAACCTGCTTGCTTAATAGCCTTTACACTTCTTGGTAATACTTTTTTTTTTTTTTTTTTTGTAGGCTAAGGTGTTGCTCTTTTTTTCTATTACTTCAATTCAAAAAATACATCAAAATGAGGTTGCCTTCCACTCGCCCTCTTGGGGAAACCGAGTATTTAAGCCACTTGAAGTTCTTAACAGCCGCCCAAAAATAAAAGATCCATAGTCTGTTTATCCAAGCTAAATACACTATACAATCTTTCAGATTTCTAATTCTACTTACTTGCATATAACAATTTTCTACATCTAATACTTGAAACATGCCGAACTTATCTATACTATGCATTTTCATCAAAAATAAAACATATCTAAAATTACTCAGCTTCTGCCCCTGGACGCTGGGTAGTCTCCTTGTTTGCGATCTACTGGCCTTCCATTATCAATTGCTGGATCTCATCCAGCTTCTTCTCCTGCATCTCCAAGGTGATCTGTATAATACAGAGCTCCCTCCTCATGTTTGGAACCCCGTGCGCAAGTTCTGCCATCTCTGTTGCCGCTTGCTCCAGAGCTTTGGCCAATAATCTTTTCATTACCCAGTATATATGGAGGGACTATTTAAATAATGACATTCTGCCCCTAGTGTTACCAGGGTCATGGATAAGAAACTCCCAATCTTCGATCTCGGAGTCCGACTGAGCTTGAATGGCTTCCTCCTCCATATTCCGGATAATTCTTCTAATTCTGGGGCTCGTACTCTGGCTATATGCCTTCTCAGCTTGCTGGATTTTCCTATCCATCGATCGGCTTGTCTTTTTTCCGAGTCTCCCCATCTGCCCTCGCCGTCCTCCCCTTGCTCCTCGGTATCTGCTCGTTCCTCTGCCTCTCATGCTGCTCGGTTCCATCTCGCTTCCCGCATGTCTGCTTCCCCTCTGTCTTCCACTCTGCCTTACCCTTCCTCCCCGTTGTCCCAGCTGTTCGTCGCTGGTTTACTGTTGCTCCCGTTCTTCTTCAGTTCGGCTTCGCTCCTTATCCTGCCTGCTATTCTCTTGCCGATCCTCTTCCTCCTCAGAATCATAGTAAATCTCATATATCTCCTCAATTGTCTCTTCTTTCGCAACCACCTTGCCTTTCTTGTCCCTTTCTCTGCCTAGCTCGGCTTCCATTTCTTCTGCGATCCTTGCTTGCTTCCTGGTTTTTATGGCAACCTTAGCAGGATATCGACGCAACCTCTCTCTGTAACAACTCACCACCTCTTTTCCTCTCCTCACTCTCTGGGTTCCTATGCAATTTTTTTGCTGTCGAATCCTTTGCTGCCGTTCATTTATAATCCTTCTATCCCGGCTCCTCTTACCTGTCAACTTGGTCTTCCGCTTCCACCTGTTACTTCGCCCTTCATCTTTCCTATCAATTGTCCGGTTTACTTCATTTCCATTTATGGATTCTGACATACCTCTTTTTCCTCCTCTCCGATTACTTGCGTTGATTGTCTTATTGTAAGGTGGTTTTTTCCTTCCTGTCATCACACACTCCTGTTTTATTACAGCATGCCTGTCCATGATATCCTTTCTACGCCTTATCTGACATTCATTAAATATCTGGGCTTGCCAATCCGTCTCACCTGTCCGTCGCACGAATGCTATGATTCGCGTTTGTTGCTTGCTCATTATTTTCATTCGTTGCTTGTTCATGGTCATTATTAATAATACAGGCCAAATCCTCCCATTCTCTGTTGGACTGTACCGTTCTCCACTGATTGTCGATCTTGCCGTCTCGACCCTTGTAGCCCCCATTCGCGAGGAAATCTACCGCTCGATTTCCATTCCTTTTTACATGATTAAATATTTTATATTCAATTCCTTTTAGAAGCTTCACTATTTCTTAAACGATCCCTGCCGTTCGCCAGCTATTGGTAACCTGCTCCCAATTCTTCCCGTTGTTCAGTTTCTTTAGGATTTCAATTGCTATCTGAGAATCTCCTTCTATCTCCAGATTTCTATAACCGTTTTGAATCGCAATTCTCAACCCTTGGTGAATCGCCCATAATTCGGCCTCATTGTTTGTCATCTCGCTGCCCCACTCTGCATAGATCCACCTGGTGTTTCCCTGGCTATCTCGGAAGATTCCTCTGAATCCGGCATTACCTGGATTCCCCTTCGATGCCCTGTCGAAGTTTAACTTCATAAAGTTGTCTTTGGGGTACGCAAACTTGTCATAGCTTTGATGTCTCGCATTAAGTCTATCCATTTTTTTATTATGCACCATTTCATATTTCAAATTTAGGTTCTTTAGAATTTGCTCCTCACCCTGATGAGCTTTCTAGTCTTCCATATCCCACTTCTCTACCAGAATTGATTCTCTAGTTAGGTTCACTACTCTGCTCCATATTGTTTCTGTGCTTTTCAATTTGTCTTGGAAAACTCTGCGATTCCTTTCTTTCCACACCATCCAAATCACAAAACCGGCAATGAGATCCCAGGCCTTTCGAACAACTTTACACTGAAATTTATCTTTCTGCCAGTGGAAGATCACTTCATTTGTTTCTTTCGAGGACCTTTCAGGTTGGTAATACTTTTTTTTTTGAATAATTGCCTTTCATATTATTATAATATTTTCTCTCCCATTTTTTTTATTTAAAGAATTATTATTAATATATAATATAATATAATATATATTATAATATATAATAATATATATATATATATATTTTGTAAGCTATGATGTCTCCACTTCTATTATTTACAAGCATATTAAAACTATACAAAAAACTGTGCGATCAACCTGCCCTGAAGGGAAACTAGGTCTGTTGGGCACTCATAGTATCATAGTTCGAAAATGTCTTCATATCAGTTTCACACAGCATACCAACAACCAATAACGAGTTCTAAACTACATATTGATTTCCTATAACAGGACTACATCCCATAATAAAACTGCCTTTCAGATTAATTTTCTAAATTCTAACACAAAAATAAAAAAAGAAGCAACTTAGACATTCTAATCTACCCAAATTTCTTGCTTGCCTCCTTCCTCCCGCTTTGCCATAGCCAAATCCTTCAATAAGGCCCGAACTTCTTTGATTTTATTGTTCTGGTTCCGCATCATTTGTTGCAGGTTGTTCATTTCCTTTGTCATAGCCGGCATTCCGTGGCGATCTCAGCCATCTCAACAGCTACTTTCTCCATTGCTCTGGCTAGCAGGTGTTTCATTACCCAGTACATGTGAAGAGCCCGTTTGTACAGGGTTAGGCGTCCACGCGTATTCCCCGGGTCTGGAAGCAATGTAATCCATTGTTCCATTTCAGGGTCCGAAGGTTCCTCCAGAACACTGAACTCCATTGCGTCGATCATCCTCCTGATCTCACTGTCAGTCCCTTGGGTATACGCCTGCTCCGCATTCTTTGCTGCCTGTTCCATGGAGCGTCTGCCTCTCTTCTTTTAATTACCTGCCCGAGTCTCTGGTTCGCATTGGGGTACCTGTCGCGGTCGACCACGCCCTCAGCTTCTCCTCCGGGTCCCTCGCTTTGCCGTTCTGCCTCTGCTACTCTGCCCAGCTTCGAATGTGCCCCTTATCTGGCCTCTCCCTTTCGCAGTCTCCAGTTCTTTCTCTTGCGAGCTGTCGTCTTCCACCTTAATCTGTTTCGGTTCTCCCCTGTTACTCCTTCTTCCTCCGTCTTGCACATGTTGTTCTCTCCTTCCTCCTTCCACCATGTTGCTCATCTAGTAATGAACACTGGGTCTCTCATCTACCTGCCACCTTACCCTGCTCCTCGCCACCTTCTCTGGTCTCAAAATGTTTGTCAATCATTCTGCTCTCCTTCTTGAATGACGTTCACCACCTAACCTCTGTTGTATCATGTATTTGCCGCTGATTCCTTCTCCATTGTTTCTCATTATTCCGCCTGCCCTTTGTCTTGAATTGCGGTCTTCCCTGCTTGCCATCTCATCCTTCCGCATGATGGTTTCCTACAGTGATGGCGCGTGCTGCTCTGGATGGCCCTTCCCCGATTCCTCCTGCCCGTACACCTCCACCCCGATCAGGGATTGATTATTTCCTCTGTCATGGACGTATGGTTTCATTATTGTCCTGATTGGTTATTCTGTTTAAGTTCTCCCATCTTGTTCTAGCCATCTGCGGTGTCCAAATAGAGTCTACCTTTCCTTCCGATTCACTGCATCCCCAATTTTCTAGATAATCGATAGGTTTATTTCCCTCTCTTCTTACATGATGGATAATCTTGTACTCTATATGCTTCATAGCTTCCTCAAAGTCCTGGATAGGACCAGTTGTCCTCCAGCTTTTGGACACCTGTTCCCATGACTTGCCTTGATTTGATTTCTTGATTGTCTCTATCACCAGATTTGAGTCCCCTTCTATTTCAAGTTTCATATAACCATTCCTAATAGTAATCCTGATCCCTTGATACATCGCCATGAATTCGGCTTCGTTGTTGCTCATTATACCTCCTCTATCGGCATAGATCGACCTGATCTTTCCTTGGCTATCTCTGAAGATCCCACCATATCCCGCCTGACCTGGGTTTCCCTTTGACGCTCCGTCAAAATTGAGCTTAATGAAACCTTCCTGGGGGCGTATGAATACTACCGGGCTTTGGATTTTTGTAACTTGAGTTTTTTTATTGTTAGGGAAAACCATCTCCGGTTGCAGATTTAACTTTTTTAGGATGTGATTCTCCTCTTCCGAAGTTTTCCAATCTTCCTGTTCCCAAGATTCCGAAAGGATTGTTTCTCTTATTTGATTCTAGGTTCTTTTCCATAGGTCCTCTGGTTTGGATCTCTTACCTTGGAAAATTCTACGATTCCTTTCTTTCCATAGGTTCCATATATTGAAGCCTATTACCAGGTTCCAAGCTCTTCTGATAACTGGGCTCTGGAATTGTCCTTTCCCCCATTGGAAGAGAGTTTGGACTATATCCGTGGGGTTGCGATTTGTTTTTCCAAAGAGGCATCTGGTTTCCTCCCATTGAGATTGAGCTACCCTACATTCATTCAAGATATGTTCCTGGTCTTCTCCGTTTTGGTCGCACAAGCTACATTTCGATGGTCCCTGGAAACCTCTTTTCTGAATTTTGTCCCATGTAGGTATTCGTTTTCTACCAACTAGCCAAGCAAACAGGGTCACCTTTGGCCACCACCTATTCTTCCATAGATGTGGCCAGTCTTGAGTCTGAACTTCCTGTGTTTGCTTGATTTTTAGTGTATAGGCTTCCTTAACTGAGAAAGTTCCTTTTGTATTTTTGCCCCATTTGAGGATATCTGGTCCTTCTCTGTATTTAATCCTTCTTGAGTTCATTTCCTTTCTTATTCTGTCTTTCTTCTCCTCCTCAATGTTATTGCCCCACTCTTCGGGTCCTTTCCATTCTCTCTATATTTCGTTCTCTCCCCCTTCCTTCCAGTAGTCTTTGACTAGGATTAAGCCTTTAGCCTGGGCTTCCCTGTGGATATTCTGTATCTCTTGAACTTCTTTCAATTTCTCCCACTGTTGCCAAGCCTCTTCCCAAAATTTTGTTGTACTTCCATTTCTGATTTCCCAAAATTCATGTCTATTTATGATGTCTCTATTTTGACATGCTAGCTCCCATATCCCAGAACCTCTTGGCATTTTGTCCTTCCTCATGATCTCTTCAGCTACTGGGGGCATGTTATATTTCAAGGTCCATATTTCCTTCCATAGATCCTTACCGCCTTTCAGCCATCTCCACTAGAGTTTCGCTGCTAGGACTTGATTTAAAGTAGCTGGGTCCCTTATCCCTAAACCACCCTCCTCTTTCGGTCTTGTTAGTCTATTCCATGAGCAGAGGACCCATTTCTTCTGTTGCTTTGGTCCTCCCCATAGGAATTTCCTATATATTTCATTCATTTTATTACAGACACCTTTCGGGACCACCATCACCGATAAAGGATAAATAGGGATTGATTGTAGCGTGGATTTGAGAAGCACCGATTTGGCTGCAATATTCAGGGATCAAAAGGTCCAATTTTCTAATCTGGACTTTAATTTTTCTATAATAGGTTGCCAGTTTGCTACCCTGAGTGAACTTATGTCGAGCATGGTTCCTAAATATTTGGTAGGCAGCTCTCCCTTCCTAAAGCCTAGGATTCTGATCAGGTGATTTTTAACCATTTCTAGTGAGTTGAAAATGAAGTCACTTGATTTTTCTTTATTTATTTCGGTCCCAGAGGCATCCATGAATACCCCCAGGATTTCTTTAACCTTTTGAACTTCACGCAAAGATACCTTGCAGAATATCATGATGTCGTCAACGAACTGCTGATGTGTAACTGGGATCCTATTGCCCCATAGACGAAGCCCTTTGACTTTCCTTTCCCTTAGCTCCTTCTTGATATACCTCCCCAACCCTTCAACAGCAATTATGAACAAGAAGGGAGACAGGGGATCTCCTTGTCGAAGGCCCCGCATTGCATTGAAAGGTGCAGTTGGTGTACCGTTAAGGAGGATGCAGAAGTTTGGAGTAGATACCATGCTTAGTATCCATTTCACCCACCTACTGCAGAACCCAAAGGCTTGAAGAATGGCTTCTACATACTTCCAGTTTAATCTGTCATATGCCTTTGACAAGTCTAACTTTATCATCATACCTGGTTCCTTCTTTTGCTTCAGTGTGTGGATTGCTTCTTGAGATACCACCAGACCATCTATAATCTGCCTCCCTTCCACGAAACCAATCTGTTCTGGGGATATGATACCGGTCATGATAGGTTTGAGTCTCTTGACCATTAAGGTGGCTATTATTTTGTAGATCACATTGCAAAGGGCAATCGGCCTAAAGCCTTCAGCTGATTCAGAGTTCGCGGTTTTGGGAATGAGAGTTAGTAAAGTAGAATTTAGTCCAGGCCATACCTTTTGATGTATGCGCGCTTCTTCCACTACTGCTACAATATCTTCTCCTAAGAAATGCCAGCAAGCTTGGTAAAATTCAGCAGTATACCCATCAGGACCTGGGGCTTTATTCCTTTTCAATCCCTTCATAGTTTCCTCCACTTCTTCTAGAGTTGCTTCCCTCTTCAGAGCTAAATTTTGATCCCTAGTAACAAGCTTGGGGATCTCCTTGCTGATCCTTCCTATGGCTTCCGTTCTATTTCTTGGAGGTTCAGTGAGTAAACTTCTAAAGTGATTGACCAGATCTTGCTCCATTTCCTCGTGATGAGTTAAACACCGCCCTTCCTTGTTTTTGATTGAGAAGATCTTGTTCTTCTGTCCATGCTAGAACATAGCTTTGTGGAAGAATTTTGTATTTCTTTCACCTTCCCTAAGACACTGCACTCTAGACTTTTGTTTCCATAGGAGTTCCTCCTGTTTCCTTCATTCTTCTAATTGGCTTATAATCTGGCCTTCCTCTCTGTTCCTGTCCTCATTTCTACCCTCTAGAATGTCTTTCTGCTGTAATTCCTCCATTTTTTGTTCTAGCGGCTGTTGCTCTTTGAAGATGTCCCCAAACTCCTCTTTATTCCATTTTTTAATTCTTCCTTTTAGCTCTTTCAATTTAAGTTGGAAGGTGTGCATCTTATTTCTTCCCCTTTGATTGCTCTTTGTCCACCATTCTTCTAATTTTGGGACAAACCTTTGGTCTCTCAGCCAGAAGGCCTCAAATCTGAATGGGCTTCTTTTAGGACTCTGTTTCAGATCGATTTCTAATTTTACCAGCCAATGATCTGATCCTCCTACTGGTAAGATCGCTGCTTCTATGAATATATCTTTCATTATGATTTTTTCAGAGATAAGAAATCTATCCAGTCTTGAAGCTACTTGCTTTACCCCTCCTCTGTGATTATTCCAGGTATGAATGCCATTTATTGTCTGGATGTCCACTAATCTCTGTTCTGCTATTAGATCTCTAAATGCTTCCATATCCGAGTCTGGCCTTCTCACCCCACCTCTCTTTTCGTCTAAAGTCTTTATCATGTTAAATTCACCCCCTATGATCCATGGCATCCCTGGAATAAGATTCCTCATTATATTTAGGTTTTGGAGGAATCCTTTTCTATCTGCTGGTATATGTGGACCATACACCCCTGTTAAAACTGCGCATTCCGACGATCCTATTTCTTGAAGGTTCCTGAGAGGATTCGCGGAAGGCTTATCCAATAATCAAATTGAATTTCCTCCGGGTTCCATAAAATTGCCAGCCCTCCTGCACTACCAGATGCATCCTGTCCCATCAATTCATACCTCATGTTGCCTTTGCTTACTATTTCTTTCAGCCTTTCCGTACTAATTTTTGTTTCTTGGATTATCATTATACTTGGCTTTTCCTTTTTCAGTCTATCCTTCAGATATCTTTGTTTGCTTCTACTGTTGAGGCCTCTGATGTTCCAGGTTGTAATGATCATTTTAGCAATCTTGAAGGGGTTTGGAATACCTCTGATAGCGGTATGACCCTTCCCAAGTTTACCAACATCTCTCCCACCTCTTGAATTCTTTCACTCATTGATCTCCTGCCCCTCTTTCTTCCGCCTTTGCCAGAACTGCTCATTCCCACAATTTGCTTGCCCTGCACATCTATCGGTTCCAGATTGTTTGCTGTTGTTGCCCCTACTTTTTCTTTGTATTTTTGGAAGGTTTCTTTATACAATTGCTTCTGTTCTTCCAGAATAAATCTCTCATCGAGCATCCTCCACTCCTGCAATAGCTTTCGCATTATACATTCCTCTTCTCCTCCTCTATCTTTTTGAGGGTCGATCTCCATCTGAGTTTTGTCTTTTGGCTGATCCTCTTTCTCCTCTTCCTCCCTCTGTTATTTACTCTTTTGTTTGGGCGTTTGATTTCCTGCTTCTTCTTTGGAGCTTTCCACAGTCTCGCCCTCGCTCTATACATTTTCCCCCATTTCGATCTCCTCATCCTGGAGGATTTTGAATTTGTTTTGCGATTCCAGGTTGATAATTTCTTTCAGCATTTGTCTCTGTGGTTTGATTATCCCTTGTTTCTTTTTCTGTTGGACTTCTTTAAAGCCTTCATTCTCCTACTCGGGGTTCCCTGCTGCTCGTTCTTCTTCTCTCTGGATCCTTACATCCTCTGTTTTACTTAATGGACATTGTCTGAAGAGATGTCCATATTCGTGACACCTTCTGCAATGGAAAGGTATGTGCTCGTAATCCACTAGTTGTTGCCCGATCTCGTCGTGGTATTCTAGCTCAATGAAGTCTGGGAGAGGTTCTGTAATATTCATGTATGCGCATATTCTGGCATATGATGTGTACCTTCCTCTCTTTGTGGATTCCGCTACCTTCACAAAAGACCCTATTGTATTTCCTATACCTTCTAGAATATATGGATCCCAAAACTCTATTGGGAGCCCGAAAAGTCTTATCCAAACCGGGGCTGCGAGCATTTTCTCCTTGTCCGGATTGTAGCAGTCCACCCAATGCCTCATAAAAAGACCTGCATTGTTCATGAAATACGGTCCCCCCTCAAATATCCTTTCCTTGTCTTTTGTATTAGAAAAAATCACAGTGAAAAAACCCTTCGCTCCTAATTTCAACTCCACATGCCCCTTAGGTTTCCATCTTTGTTGAATCCATTTCGATAGGTCCTTCTCAGTCGGCCAGAACCCTACAAATTTACAGATTAATGCATAGTATTTCATGTAACTCCTATATTCTTCTAGTTTATTGCTTGGTATGACGAACCTGGGTTTCTTCGATGCCCTTAGGAGACATTTACCTCGTAGGCCCGGTTGCCAGTTAGCTCCGCTTGCTGGGTTTCCTTCATTGTTCATCCTCGTTTCATTCCACATGCGCTCCTTGCTTGCCTCCCCTGTTGCCATGTTCTTGTAGGAGGGGATCTCTCCCCTCCCCCCGTTCGTTTCCATCGAACCCTCCGCTCCTGCTCTCCCTTTCGATTCCTCTTGCAGTGTTTTGGGGAAACCTGATTTATCCCTCCCCGATAAGTCCTTTCCACTCTGTTTGTCGTCTGTGCTTCGAGGCTGCGATCGGAAACGGACTGATCAGCTCAGATCTGCCGCTGATAGCCGCATTCGCCTAAACCCTAGCTCTCCCGATCCTCCCAGTCTTGCACCTCCTCGATTTCTCTTCTATTATATATATATATATATATATATATATATATATATATATATATATATATATATATATATATATATATATATCTATATATTAATTTTAATAAACCAATTAATTAATTTAATGATCACATAGTATAATTGGTATACTTCATTGTTTTATATAGTCATATTTGGTGCTATAGTCAGGTGATATCGTGGGGAGATAGTTGGACTCGTTGACCGACGCAAGGAGGACGTTGACAACTATAGGGAATCGATGGTAGGGATATGGAGGGGGTTGTAAAGGTGATGGTGGAAGCTTCAATTGAGAATTGTGGAAGCTTCGATTGAGAATTGTGGAATTTTGGGTGGTAAACAGTGCAAGAAGTGGCAGGTGTGGATGGGGTCGATGGAGGTACGATCATACACAACGAAGGGGAGCGAAGGTGCATACATAATGGGGGTGTGTGATGGTTGCAACAAATGGTGTTTGGGCGGACAGAATAACGTGAACCAGGATGAATATTGGACGACCGAATAGCTACAACTCGAACTATGCTAGGCACTACGGGTAGTGGAAATTTCACCTTGTAGCGAGAAACTGGCAGGATGGTGTTGTCTTATCGTCAGTAGAGTAAGGGATAGCTTGATCTGCTTGATGGAAGGGCGTGAGCAGTGGCTACGTCTGTGGCTATTGTGGAAGGCGATTATGGGGTCTCTGTCGACCAATAACCATATGGCCAGGTAAGTCGACTAGCAGTCAGCGGCCAGGTAAGGTTTAATTTTTATTTATTTATTTTTAAAATTATATTCTTTTTTTCTTGTTATGGCCAAGGGCCTAGTAGTGAAATTGGCTGAATGGAGAACCTCCCACTTTATAGCAAAACATTTGAGTCTTGACGGCAACAATGTTGATGGAGTTTGATGGCTAAATGCTGGGATCATACATGGCTCTAATACCAATGTAACAACCAAAAGTCGTATACGCAACAGAGATTTTTAAAATACTTCGTCGACAAAGACATCCATTGTAGGACAATAATTGTAAATTGTATAAAATAATTGATGTGGGATGAGTAAAAATGAGAATGAGGGTCTTGTATATATTGCCAGGTAAGTACCCTTTCACGAACAAGCATGTTTGTAGAGACTTGCCTCTTTGTTTAACTAATTATTATTTAATTATATATTATTATGTTTATTATTTATTATCTATTTTTATATTTATATTTATTATTATTTCTATATTAATTTATATTCATAACAAAGATCCATGTCTTTCATCCCAAATTCCCTTGCAAGGTCCTCCTTGCAAGAGCTGATCATTTGCTCATCACTTGTCAATATTAAAACATCAACATACAAAACAATGATATGAAATGTACCTCATGCCAAAAATATGATAGAGGTTCACATTTGCTTCACTTTTGGTGAAGCACAATCTAGTGAGATACCCATCAATCCAAGTGTACCAAGCTTAGGGTGCTTGCTTGAGACCATACAATGCTCGCCTAAGTCTGCACACATGACACTCTCGATCAAATGTCTTGAAACCTTCTGGTTGCTCTATGTACACTTCCTCCTCAATAACACCATTGAGAAATGTTTGGTTTTACATCCATCTGGTGGATCTTCCACCCAATCTACACATTTAGTGCAAGAGTTGATCTAATGGATGAATACCTTGCTACGGGAGCAAAGGTTTCCTCATAGTCAATTCCCTCAACTTGAGAGAATCCTTTGGCCACAAATTTGGCCTTATACTTCTTTATGCTTTCGTCTGCTGCATACTTAACTTTGAAGATCCATTTTGAACCCACAACTTTTTTTTCTATCGGCCTTTGGACCACTTCTCAAACACTGGTCTTTATGATGGATTCATATTCTTCCACCATTGCATGAACCCAAACTAGTTTCTCAACTGCTTCCTAAAAAGAGGATGGGTCAGTCTCTACAAGCTCATTCATTAGAGCCATGTAACCAATGTATCTCTCAGGTGACCTCCTTTTCTTACACAAACTTGAAGAAGCTCCCACATTATCCCTTGCATCCTGTACCAGTCTTTTAGTTTCCCTAGTCCTTTTTCTACCTTCTCTAGATGTTTCTACTTGAGTGGATGTCTCCACTCTGCCTCCTCTCTGCTCCTCCATTTTTGGCTGCTCCACAGCTTCCTGAGTTTCCTCCTTTGGAGCTAAAATCACCTCTTCTGGTGGGATTTGAATCTCCCTCTCAAGAGAGCATCTCATTATTTTCTCCTCATCAAACTTTACTTCCCTTCCCACAACTGTCATTCTGAGGGAAGGTAAGTACACCAGGTAATTATGTGGAGTTTTGGTGTAACCCACAAAAACTCCCAACTCTGCTATCGACTCAAGTTTCTTCCTCGAATCTTTGGAGACATGACAGTAAACAAAGGCTCAATTTTTTTTTTGAAACGAGACACATCCGACTTTCTCCCCAAGAAGGCCTCCTCCTGTGTAATCATACCAAGAATCCGATGAGGACTCTAGTTCTACATGTAGATTGTTGCGTTACATGCCTCTGCCCACAAATGCAGTGGCAGGCCTTGGTGATGTAGCATATATCTCGCAACTCCGACAATGATATGGTTCTTTCTCTTAGCTACCCCATTCTATTGTGGGTTATGGGGAGTTGTTAGTTCTTTTTGAATTCCTGCTTTGGCACAAAATTCCTTGAAGTCATTCAAAACATACTCACCTCCATTGTCGCTCCTCAGAGCCTTCACCTTCTTTCTGGTCTCTTTCTCAAATAGTGCCTTGAATTCAACAAATTTTGAGAATTTAAGTATTAAGGGATTTATGCAGTGCATTATATTAGATATCATTTTTGGGATTCAACTACGTTAAGTAATTCATTCACGTATGACCATTTCCATGAGAGGTAGTCGTAACTGACTAATTTCTCATGATTTTTGAATAGTTCACTTAGCACTCATTGCATCGGGTGATGCTCAAAAGGGTGAAGAAGTGGGATTGAAACTAGTGAAATGAATCACATAGCGTCAATCATCACTTCCGGAGCTTGCACCTGGTAACTAGGACTTCCCGGGAGGTCACCCATCCCAAATCGCCTCTGGCTCAAGCGTGCTTAACTGTGGAGTTTTCCCCCACAATCAAGCCCACTTAGCTTGCTACCCCATTTGCAAAACCTTAGCAAGTATTGTGCCTCATGAACCATTCAAGTAGAGATCCCTTCACTCCTTTTGAATTTAAGTATTAGGGGGTTTACCTAGTGCATTATATTAGATATCATTTTTGGGATTCAACTGCCTTCAGTAATTCATTCACGTATGACCATTTCCATGAGAGGTAGTCGTAACTGACTAATTTCTCATGATTTTTGAATAGTTCACTTAGCACTCATTGCATCGGGTCATGCTCACAGGGGTGAAGAAGTGGGATTGAAACTAGTGAAATGAATGACATATCGTCAATAATCACTTTTGGGGCTTGCACCCTATAATCAGGACTTCTCGGGAGGTCACCCTTCCCAAATTACCTCTGGCTCAAGCGCGCTTTGGGATGGGTGGCCTCCCAGGAAGTCCTGGTTACCGGGTGCAAGCCTTGGAAGTGATTATTGACGCTATGTGATTCATTTCACTAGTTTCAATCCCACTACTTCACCCCTGTGAGCATCACTCGATGCAATGAGTGCTAAGTGAACTATTCAAAAATCATGAGAAATTAGTCAGTTACGACTACCTCTCATGGAAATGGTCATATGTGAATGACTTACTTAACGTAGTTGAATCCCAAAAATGATATCTAATATAATGCACTACGTAAACACCCATACTTAAATTCAAAAAGAGTCAAGGGATCTCTACTTGAATGGTTCATGAGGCACAATACTTGCTAAGGTTTTGCAAATGGGGTAGCAAGCTAAGTGGGCTTGATTGTGAGGAAAAACTCAACAATTAAGCACGCTTGAGCCAGAGGAGATCTGGGATGGGTGACCTCCTAGGAAGTCCTGGTTACCGGGTGCAAGCCCCGGAAGTGATGATTGATGCTATGTGATTCGTTCTCCACATTTCACAAGTTCCACTTCTTCACCCCTGTGAGCATCACCCGATGCAATGAGTGCTAAGTGAACTATTCAAAAATCATGAGAAATTAGTTAGTTACGATTACCTCTCATGGAAATGGTCATACGTGAATGTCTTACTTAACACAGTTGAATCCCAAAAATGATATCTAATATAATGCACTGGGTAAACCCCCTAATACTTAAATTCAAAAATAGTGAAGGGATCTCTACTTGAATGGTTCATGTGGCACAATACTTGCTAAGGTTTTGCAAATGGGGTAGCAAGCTAAGTGGGCTTGATTGTGGGGAAAACTCCACAGTTAAGCGTGCTTGAGCCAGAGGCGATTCAGGATGGGTGACCTCCCGGGAAGTCCTGGTTATCGGGTGCAAGCCCCGGAAGTGATGATTGACGCTATGTGATTCATTTCACTAGTTTTAATCCCACTTCTTCACCCCTGTGAGCATCACCCGATGCAATGAGTG
>APFE031602718.1:0-15654 GCA_000404065.3 Pinus taeda
ATCCCTTGTGCACATGATGATTTCAATTCACCCTCCTCCAGCTTGTGTTCATCTTCCTTAAAAAAATAATGATGGGGTTGAAGAGTAGTACTCTCAATCACATAATCATTGGAGAAATATGGATTCCTTGAGTGACTAATATTAACTATGGTAGTGATAGGATAGAGAATTATTGTAGTTGCCATGATCACACAACACACAACACAATTATCCATTTTTCTTTTTCGTTTCCTGACACAATAGACTAATACTTGTTATTCCTTTCTTTGCTATGCTATGTGCCTGACATGCATATAAATAATAGACACAAATCTCACATAAATTGTTGAAGGCTACAGATTAACTGGCAAATCCATGTGGATTGGGACATACTTGGTCAACAATGTTGTATTGAGTGGACTAAAACATACTTGGTGAACAATGTTGTATTGAGTATACTAGGACATATTTTGTCAATAAATTTGTATTGAATGGGGCATAATGTTGAAGAAAGTTACAACAACATTTCTAATTGGAATTCAGTCGGTGCTGAGTACAAAGAGTGAGAAGAAAGTTGCAACAACATTTCTAATTGGAATTTAGTTAGAGCAAGGTACAGAGTGAGAGAAGCAAGTTGCAGGAGTGGTATGGCTATACACTTGGGCCAGAGATATTCTTCAAATTTCACTAGTCCTGTGGTTCTGGCTCCAATACCAGGGCAAAACTCTTCGCTATTTGGGGTCCTGCACTGCACTCATTAGCTTGGCATTAGGGAAATGATTTTTTTCAAAGATTAAAAAATTATAATCGACTGGGCCAATGGAAATTTTAATATGGAATCTCCTACAACTCTTCGCTCTTTGGGGTCCTACACTACGCTCATTGGCTTGGCATTAGGGAAATGGTTTTTTCGGAGATTAAAAACCTATAATCAACTAGGCCAATGGAAATTGTAATCTGGAATCTCCAATTCGAAGAAGAGGGTTCGTGCTCTCATTAATGTTTTTAGAAATATGTCCATTACCCACATCTATAGACAAAAAAATGGTGAGGCCGACACTCTTTCCAAGTCTAGATACAATGCTTATCCTAGTATGTTTCACTTCCAAACCTTTGTCCATGGTGAACCAATATTGTCATTTATTTGATCATGGGATCATCTATATGAAACAAAAATGCTTCTTTTTTAGTTGTTTCGAAATCTTTTTATGTAAATATGCATGATATTTTGCTGGCAACACTATATCCTTGATGCTTATTTTTTAGTTGTTTCGACATATTTTTATGTAAAGATGCATGATATTTTGTTGCCAACACTATATCCCTGTTTCAAACTAGGAATGGCATGACACTTCTGAATTTTGTATTTTCTTAACTCACTTTAATGAAAGCATTTTTTCTGCTGAAAAAAATAAAAAATAAAAATTGCAACAAAGTTTCTAATTGGAATTAGGTTGGCGCAAGGTCCGAAGTATGAGAAATTCAAAAATGAATTATTTAGAAAGGCCAAAAATTTGCCCCAAAAATTATTTTTCATCAGAATTTTGTGATATTTGTTTTTCAAAAAAATATGATAATTGGAGTGTTTGATTTGTTTTTTAATGGTGGAAATAGATTCAACACCATCAAAAACTCTCTAGGTACCCAAAATCCTGAAGTTTGCAACTATAACCCATATTTCCCAAAATTTCTCCTAAATTTTAACAAGAATCATGCAGAAATTTCCACTATTTTCCAAGAAAGTTTGTGGACTCGATAGACTATATTAAACATAAACACAACTAGTGTGTATCAAAAGAGTCTACCCACCAGATTTTTAAGGCTTTCCAAATTTTTTTGCCAACATGTTTACTTTAACAACTTAAATTTCAGTAGCCTTCACTACCTGTTTATTCACCTTATTTACTTTGTACAGAAGATATATATAGTCAAGCCATACACTACGTGATGCTTAGCTATCTTATCTAGTATTTATAAAATTAGAGATAAGGCATCCATTTAGAATTACATAAACTCAGTACACAAGTTTATCAGAGAAAAATAAGAACTGGCAAGTTCTTTTGGCATAACAGATCATTCACTCTATTGAAATATTCTGGTAAAACCTTGAATGAATTTTTGTTAGATAAATATGACCAGTTTAAAATATGCTTCCTTTTGTTTTTTTCAATTAATTTCTTAGCATTCTTACTTATAACAAAAAGGAGGAGAAAAAGGCACAACGATGATGCGGCTATGTGTGGGTGTGTATAGATGGATGAAAAACACATAATTTTTTAGCAAGTTTTTTTATCCAAATTGTACAAGTGCTTTTTTCTGGTGACTTTTAGGACTCTTGAAATAATTATGCTTTGTGTAATCCTCATGTGTGTGCCCTTGTGTTTTGATATATTGATAGATTGATAGGTTTCCTCCGGTACTTAGTTAACGCAAAGCCTAACATTTGTTTTGTTGTCAACACTTTCAGTACATAGTGCAGCCTAGGCAAGTTCATCAGGTTGCTCCAGAAAACAAGCTCTAATACTTGGAAGGTGGCAGTGCATTTTGCACTGAGATATGTTAGCGATGGAGAGGTGGTGTCGCAAGGTTTTCAAAATTCAGATTGGGTAGATAGTGCTGGTGACACAAATAGCACTTCAAGATGCTCTTTCAGTTTAAGTTCAACTATGGTTTCCTGGTTCAATAGTTAACAAAGTACAAACTTATACAACACTCGGTTCAATAGAAGCAGAATATATGGTTGCCAGTTCTTCTAGTTGTGAAACAAGACCTATTTAATGCAATGGGCATTGGGTACTAGCTCTTTACTCTTCACCTACTAATTTTCATCTTCAATGATTCTTTATATGTCACAATGCTTCTCGAATTTATGCCTTACGGCGTTTCCTTTGCAACATCTAGTGCAAATGCTAGTTATGAATGCATAAAAAACACCCGAGATAATTAGAAAAATTAAAATATGATAATAGATAAAGACATCACCTATCCACATATAAGAAAAAAGTTTACATAATTATATTTACTTCATGTATCAATGTGCATTTAGAAATTCTTTTACATTATCATTGTTATAAAATAATATAGTGATAAATAGTAAAATAAAATTAAGAATTTAAAAGTAAAAAACAAAAATATTATTACAAATTTGATTTTCATAATAATAAATTTATATGAAAAAGAAAACATCAATTATATACTTATATGTAAAATTGATAATTATAACTTCTAATTCATATATATAAATAATTTAACGGAACATATTAACCATATACTTTTTATAAAATTATAGTTAAGATTATTAGTTATATATAATTTATTATTAAAGTATTTATAAAACTAATAAAAAATATTAAATCTTTTTAAATCAAAGGAAAGAATATTTAAATTTACTTTCCTTTAAAAGCAATGTTCACACAACTATTGATTTATAAATAAAATGGTAGAATTTAAATATTTTAATCTTTTCATACATGATTTATTTAAATAAAATTAAGTAAATTAAAAATGAAATGCGATAATTGAATTTAATTTCCTTAATATAAAAAATGATATAGATATAAAAGTTTATTTTGAATAATAAAGATTGATTAAAAATAAAGATGGAAAAATCATTACATTAAAATATAAAATTAGTTTAACAATGAAAATAATATCACTTGCTAATAAAAATATTAAAAATATAAACACATTTTCCTTAACATTAATATTATATTTAGAAATAGAGATAAAAAGAAAAAATAGTATATACTTAAAAATTTCTATATTTGATCAAAATCATAAAATAAAGCCATTAAGATACAATAAAAAAAAAATTAATACTTATATTTACTTTAAAAAGTATTATACATTTTATACTTAAAGTTTTATATGGGTAATAGCATGGAGTTGGGTTACATTTTTTGGTGAAATGAGGGTACATTTTGGTGGGAAAAAGGTGTTAAATCGAGCAATTTCTAAATGCTCGGCCTAGTTGTTGAGCCACTTAAAAATAGCTCGTTCGAGCATTTAACCAAACCCTCGATCTAGTCGCTTTCTAACTTGAGTTAAGGGCTCGATCGAGCTATATTTTTTGATCAAGCGCTCAAGTTCAAAATTCAAATTGCTCAATCAAGCCTCTGGTTAACCACGCATACGATTCAATCGAGGGTTTCTTCAACGCTTGATCGAGCAATTTGGATTTTGAATTTAAGAGCTCAATCGAGCTCCTGGTGTTCTAAAAACCACAGTTTCAACACCCCTTCTGCAACCCCATTTTGTACCCTAGTGAATATAGGGCAGAATTTGTCTTTAAGTGGTGGAGTTCATCATGTTGGATTTGTGAAATAATCTTCTATCCAATGGCATATGAATTTGACACTTCCAAATTCATATGATATTTTGCATCTAATTTCTATTGAACATAACACTTGAATTTTTTTAGACAGTTTCAAAGGGATTGAATAAAAAATCAATAACATAAAATATACACAACTAAAAAATTTCAAAAAGTACCACTATCTTAGTTTACGATTCCTTCAAAAATAGTACTCGTGGTTTTTCAATTTTTTTGAAGAGTTGAAATAAATCATAGGTGAAGACATGTGTCTCCAAAATGTAATTTAAATATTACTTCACAACTTCTAAAAATAATAAAAAATTTAATTTTGCACAAAAAAAACTAAATTTTTAATAATAAAAATTTTGTTCTCTCCATATAGATCATATTCATATATATATATTTTTAAAATTACACATTTTAGACTAAGTTATGCTACATGAACCTACACATATCCCTTATGTTTTGTGAAAATTTGCAAGGACATATGTTGCATTTAATGGAAATTGAGAGATTATAAGACACTTTTTTTTTTACAAAAACTATCATTAGGAAAAACTTGAAATTTCATGGCCACATTTTCCCCAAAAGTGTAACCCATCTTCATGCATTCAACCATATGCATAATTAAACATCGTTCACTAACATATACATCAATAACAGACCACATACCAACATATACATCAATGATACAGCACATATGAATATACAACAAAAATTCACCATAGATATTGTTATCATCTAATGAAAGCTGGAAATTCCTAGTGTGATTTCCTATGTAGGGAGTGAACATATACATCAATAATAGACCACATACCAACATGTACATCAATGATACACCACATATGAATATGCAACAAAGATTCACCACATATATTGGTATCATTTAATGAACGCTGGAAATTCCTGGTGTGATTTCCTACGTAGGGAATCGATACACTCCATAAAAGGGTTTTGGTTTTCTGGCTACCACCATCCAATTCCATGCTTTCTTCGAGACCGTTATTAAAACAATAACCACTGCCCCAATTCCAATTATTACTCCTATCTCCAGTGCCATCATTAACATCTTTTCTTCCACAATATGCAACCATCCTACTTTAACATTGCTTTTTGCACCAACACCTCCCATTGATCTTGCTTTAATGTTTTTGCATGTTGTCAAAGGATACCCACACAAGCACTTGTTCCTTTGAAATGAAGTTACAGAGAAAGTGGAAAATTGTGTTCCTCTTGGGATTGAGCCGCATAAGTTATTAGAAGAAAAATTCACAACTGCCAACATTGATAATTTCAAGAGCTCTTGAAGAATCCCTCCAGTGAAATTATTATTGGCCAAATCCAATTGCTCCAAAATAGATATCTTACAGAGAGAAATATGAATTTTTCCTTGTAATTGATTCCAAGATAAATTCAGCAATCTCAAACTACTCAAGCTTCCTATATTTGTAGGAATTTCACCTGTGAAATTATTATTGGAAAAATCAAAGATTGTGTTGGTAGCAAACTCAAAAGATAAGTTATAATATCTTCCGTTTATGTCAATATCCATATCAAAATACACTATGTTGTTCATGTATTGCTTCACAAAAGACTCATTGTGCCAAGATACATTTATTGCATATCCTTGAAGTCTCTCAAGGTCAAGTGGTATCCCTCCACTGAATTTGTTACCAGATAAATCTAAAATATATAACTGAGTCAGATTTGTGATCCATTGGCCAATACCACCATAGAACTCATTATAACCAAGGCTTAAAACTTGTAACTTGTGAAAAGATGCAAAGTACCATGGTATCTCACCCATTAATCTATTATTCCATAGATCTAGTAATACAAGTCTATTACAGTTAACAAAAGACGAACTCAAAGGCCTAGAAAATTTATCAGAATGGCCAGAGAAATATAAGAATGAAACTGGAAGCCCTATGTCCAGATCTCCATTAAACATGTTCTTTGACACATCAAGGTCAACTAATGAACCACAATTATGTAAGGCTGGCATTGGTCCTTCCAACTTGTTTCGTGATAAATCCACAGAATACAAATCTATAAGACTATTAAAGATGCTTCGAAGGATTTTTCCTGACAATTGATTATCATCCAAATATAGATATTGTAGCTTAGTACAATTGCCCAGAGTTGGAGGAATTTGACCACTTAATGAGTTCTGTTGTATAGCTAGGTATTCCAACTCAATTAGACGACCAAACTCTATTGCTATGGTACCTGTGAAGCTATTATTATGTAGATGGCCAATAACTTAGTACAATTGTCGAGAGTCGGAGGGATCTAACCACTTAATGAGATGCTACTGAAGTCGGATATTCCAACTGAACTAGACGACCAAACTCTATGGGTATGCTCCCCATGAATTTGTTACAACCAAGATTGAGAGTTCATAGATTAGTGCAATTAGCAAGAGTTGGAGGGATGGGACCCTCTAGAACTAGAAGGTTGCTACCAAAGAGTGGGATGCCTTCTAAGTCTAACTGTTGCAACTTTACCAGACGCCCAAACTCTGTTGGTATGGTACCTGTGAATTTGTTCAATGAAAGGAAGAGAGCCAATAGCTTAGTGCAATTGACAAGAGTTGGAGGGATGTGGTCACTAAAAGAGTTGTATGTCAAGTCAAGCAGTTCCAACTTTACTAGGTGACCAAATTTTGTTGGTATGGAACCTGTGAACCTATTCCCTGTAAGGGAGAGGATCGCTAGCTTAGTACAATTGCTAAGAATTGTAAGGACGCAGCCACTGAAAGAGTTGTATGACAAGTCAAGCTGTTCCAAGTTTACTAGATGACTAAACTACATTGGTATGGTACCTATGAAGTTGTTGTCAGCAAGGACGATCCTTCGAAGGCTTGTGCAACTAGACAGTGAAATTGGAATAGACCCCATAAGCATATAACTAATTCTGAGTGATTCTAGAATATGGAAGCGTATAATATCATTAAAGCTTAGGTCAAGCACTCTCAACCTTTTAAGCTGCCCAAATTCATGTGGAATTTCTCCTGTCAAATTTTGACGAGAAAGATTCAAAGTATGTAACAGGGAGAGGCTGCCAATAGACGATGAAAGAGTATCTGTCAAATTTAAGACGGAAAGGATTATGGAAACTACTCTTGGATTGTGTTTTGAGGAGGTAATACCATACGAGGAGCATGTGTCTTCCCACTTCTTTGTTGTCTAGATGGAGATCTTTCTAGAGAGATGTTTGATATGCTTCTTAAAAGATAGAAGGGCCTACGCATCCATCCACATTGGGGTTCGACGACTTTTCTCTAGCATTTGACGTCCATTGGAAACAAAACCTTGAGAAGCAGAATGAGATTGACGATCATATAGATGATCATCGTATAAACCATCTTCAGGATGAATATGGGAATGGGAATAAGTGAGAAAGCAGAGAAGCATAGTGATGAGAAGAAGAAGCTTATAACCCATTTTGTTGTTGAAAAAAGGCAATAAGAAATTGCTAAAAATAGAAGTGCTAAAAATAGCACTACTAAAAATAACAGTTTGGGCATCAGTGCTAGATTGGGAAACAGGGAATGAAAAATGGAAGTGCTAAAAATAGAAGTTCTATTTTTAGCAGTTTAGGATGGATTCCTATTATAGTCAGTCCCTGGACTAAAAATAGGAAGTAAAATTCAAATTTGGTCTTAACAGCAGTTTGAAATTAATTAATTAATTCTCCATGAGTTAATTAGTTAAGGAATTATGAACTTGAAGTCTATGTGAGGACATGCAATAGTTTCTCCTTTGATTGAGGAAATTATCCCTTGATTAAAGGAGATAAGGATGAGTTCTATATTGAGTGTGATCAGTTGACTTAGTTTAACTTAGTCAAGACCAGTTAGATTAATTTAACAGTTTGTTAAATTAATGAGAGTTCAGTTAGTTAATGCTTGCATGCATGTAACTACCGTATTTCAGATAACTGAGTATTTACTCATGGATAACTCATGCATGTCAGTTCAGACAGAGACCCAGTTGAGATTAGATGGAGGGACAATGTACTATCAATTGCTAGGATATTCCTTGGTGAATATTCCTTGCATGCAGAAGGAATATTATTCCTTAGGGATTGTGTATTTGGACCTAAGGTTACAGCAGGTATGATGTGGCCAATTCACACATGTTATGACATTAGACCCCAATCAAAACTGCGCAAGGAAATAGGAGCTTGGAGGACTTGTGGAGCCTATATATACAGGCCTAGATAGTCCATGAGCATCATCATCAGAGTTTAGAGAGAGCAGGATAGCTTTTGAGCTTATTCTTTTTTTATGTTGTTGAGGATTTCCACTTGATTGATAATACAGAGATGGGGTTTTAGGTTGGTGCTTTGCCTAGGTTATATCTTCTGTGTTATGGTTGATTACTTCTCATTCTCAGTTATATCTATTCATGCTTGATGTTGCTCATGTTTGATTAAGCTTCCGCAAAGTTTATGGTAGGTGTAGATCTAGTATTATGCTTTAGTACATTGCATATATCAGTTTGATCTGCAGGTGAAATTTCTACATGATATCAGTGAGCTAGCTGATTTGTAGAGAAACTTATACATGGTATCAGCGCACAAGTGATCAAGGAAGAACAATATACAAGAAGGGATAAGTTGAAGTTTGTGGTTTCTAAATATTGAATTGAGTTCTTATCACATCTATTTCATTAATGGCGTTCTATGGTTTGAGACTCGAATATGACCTTGATGGAAGTTCGAATTATATAGCCTGGAAGGATCACATGGAGGTAGTATTAGAAGAGAATGGTCTAAAGGACTTCATTGATCAAGAAGTCCAGAAGCCAACTGATGCTACTCAACTGGCGGAATGGAAAAAGTGTGTGGCTAGAGCAAGGAGAATCCTCCTGGAGGGAGATCAAGATCACATTGTCTTGAGCCTCCATGGGAAGGAGACTCCATTTTCGATGTGGAAAACATTGAAAGATCTTTATCAGAATAGCATGATCAGAGGAAGATGGCACTGTAGGACAAAATTCAAAAGATCAAGTGTAAAAAGGATGACATGATCTCTATGTATCTGAACAAGCTCACCTCATGCAGGGATGAGCTTGGAAGTGTAGGGATCGTGACAGTTGATGATGACATGGTGAGTCTTGCACTCCTCGGTCTTCCTAAGAGCTGGCATAGCTACCAGGACTTGGTTAATGGAAGAGAGAAACTGCCAAATTGGGAACGACTTTGGTTGGATTTGATGCAGGAGGAGATAAGAAGAAGCACCAGAGATAGTTCTTCATCCATGGAAAATGAAGAAAATTGTGCCTTAGTGAGTAAGGCGAAGAAGGGGAAGGACAAGATTTCTCTTTCCAAGTCCAGTTCTTCCCATGGTGGGAAGAATTTTGACAAATTGAAAGTGCGATGCTTTCGTTGTCATGAGGTGGGCCATTTTTTTACAAATTTTCCATTGAGGAAATCCGAGAAGGGATCCGGGAAAGGATCTGAAGGTGAGGCACTTGCTTCATAGTTCGAGTTGGATTTCACACTCTTCATGGTCTCATCCATGGTGGGAAGTGGTTGGTTTCTTGACAGTGGAGCTTCTTTCCACATGATTGGTGACAAGAGTTTGTTCAGTACTTTGGAGGAGAAAGATCTCCAGATACTCATAGCAATGGGTAATGATGAAAAGTACAGTGTCTCAGGTGTAGGCATAGTTATTTTTTAGAGGGTGCATGGAGCTTGCCTTACCTTGACCAATGTCAAGTATGTACCAAGACTGACAAGAAACTTGGTGTCGATCACGATGCTAGAAGACAGAGGTTATGATGTAGTCTTCAGTAAGGGAAAGGTTTTCCTTAGACACATCATCACTAGATAAGTGAAGCAGATTGGTTCACAGGTCAAGAACCTGTATACTCTTGAGGTTCAAGATGCATGCAAAGCCTTGAGAAGCAAGGCAACTGATGGAGACTTCGCGGTTGAGAGGGAGAGTAAATTACCTCTCAACATGCAGCGCCAGAAGAAGTCTCAGACGATTGTGGAGGAGCCACGATTGGTGCAACAACTTCAGGAGGTGGTGGAGCAGCCACAACTAGAGAAGCTGAGAGGAGATTGAGTAGAGACATCTACTCATGCAGAGACCTCCAATAGGGGGAAACTTCGAGCTAGGTGGACTGAGGGATCACATGCAGCCATACCTCCAGGTAGGAGGTGGGGGGATGTGGAGTGATCATCCCAAGGAGGAGGGGCAAGATCCTTGAGGTACCCAACCTCTTTCATTCGAATTTTCTATGGGAGCCCCAACGAGGAGTAGCAGAACTGACTGATTGGGTAGAGATAGATGTGGATGTTGCGGCAAAGAGAGCTACAGTGCAGGGAATCCAAAGACAGTGCAAAGCTAGTAGGCTACAGTAATGCGAGAGGCACCAGTGCAGGGTAGCACAGAGAGGTGTGCAACGGTGCGAGATGCATGGAGATGTTGTAGTAGCACAGAGGTCAGAGAGGGAGCACTTGTCAGTAACAGGTAGAGCTTCAGCATCAGAGTATGTTTCTAGCCCAATAGAGAGCTCAGTTGGGAGTTTTTTTGTTCCTAGAGTTGTTGAAGCAACCACACTTGGTAGATGTGTTGCATGCAGAACATTCCAGAGGTATAGGATCGGGTTCGAGTTGAAGCCTTTCTTGTTGAGAGGGAGTGTTGAAAAATGGCAACAAGAAATTGCTAAAAATAAAAGTGCTAAAAATAACACTACTAAAAATAACAGTTTGGGCATCAGTGCTGGATTGGGCAACAGGGAATGAAAAATGGAAGTGCTAAAAATAGAAGTTCTATTTTTAGTAGTTCGGGATAGATTCCTATTTAGTCAGTCCCCAGACTAAAAATAGGAAGTAAAATTCGAATTTGGTCTTGACAATTGTTTGAAATTAATTAATTAATTCTCCATGAGTTAATTAGTTAAGGAATTATGAACTTGAAGTCTATGTGAGGACATGCAATAGTTTCTCCTTTAATTGAGGAATTTATCCCTTGATTAAAGGAGATAAGGATGAGTTCTATATTGAGTGTGATCAGTTGACTTAGTTTAACTTATTCAAGACTAGTTAGATTAATTTAACAGTTTGTTAAATTAATGAGAGTTCAGTTAGTTAATGCTTGCATGCATGTAACTACTGTATTTCAGATAACTGAGTATTTACTCATGGATAACTCATGCATGTCATTTCAAACAGAGACCCAATTGAGATTAGATGGAGGGATAGTGTACTATCAGTTGCTAGGATGTTCCTTGGTGAATATTCCTTGCATGCAGAAGGAATATTATTCCTTATGGATTGCGTAGTTGGACCTGAGGTTACAGCAGGTATGATGTGACCAATTCAAACATGTTATGACATTGGACCCCAATCAAAACTGCACAAGGAAATAGGAGCTTTGAGGACTTGTGGAGCCTATATATACAAGCCTAGTAGTCAATGAGCATCATCATCAGAGTACAGAGAGAGTAGGATAGCTTTTGAGCTGATTCTTTTTGTATGTTGTTGAGGATTTCCACTTGATTGATAATATAGAGATGGGGTTTTAGGCTGGTGCTTTCCCCGGGTTATATCTTCTGTGTTATGGTTGATTACTTCTGATTCTCAGTTATATTTGTTTAAGCTTGATGTTGCTCATGTTTGATTAAGCTTCCACAAAGTTTATGGTAGATGTAGATCTAGTATTATACTTTAGTACATTGCATATATCAATTTGATCTACAGGTGAAATTTCTACATGATATCGGTGAGCTAGCTGATTTGTAGAGAAAATTCTACATTTTCTCCCTCACTCCTCAAGCACTCAGGCATCCTTCAAAGCTTCATAATTATGCTCTTAGCTATGTAAATTTATTGTGCTCTTATATATAACATAAAATTGATTGGGTACGGATTTCTAGGCTTGTCTCTTTCCACATTTCTGAAATTTCAGGAGACCGAAATTTCAGGAGACCGAATTTTCAAGAGACCAACATTTGAGGAGGTTGAAATTTTAGGAGACCAAATTTCTAGACAGCTTGACCAAGCGTTGACCAGTATGCATTGACCTCCTTTGAATGCATTTTTTTGAGGGATATCTCTGTTTGGGCAGGCCGCATTTCTTGGCACATAAATCGAGGCTAAATGTTGACTGTTGACCAATGTTGATTGCAGCTAGGGCTGACCACAGGTGAGTTGTTTGACCAGACTTTGACTAGGCTGAATTTGATTGTTTTGAAGGTTTTTTTATCTTGCTATTTGGAGGCCGAAGTTGATTGAAGTTAATCGATTTGTTGAGGGTCAAATCTACCCTGTTGACTAATGTTGAATTTTTAGGTTAAGGCTCTTTTCCTACTGTTATAAATTATCAGATTTGTAAATTGTATTATTTCTATCTGCTGAACTATTAAAGACGAAAAGAATATTTGATCAAGGTTTTCCCCACATTGGAATTTGTCCTTGGTTGGTGCCACATCTTGTGTCCTCTTGTCTTGGCTTGCCTTCTACTATTTATGTGTATGTTCTATCTACATTTTACTATCATGTTGATGTGATTTCTAATCTGAATATTGATACTGGGCTGATAAGAAAATTGAAGTAAAATTTATATAAAGCATAGAACATATCATTGTTGCCTAAAATTAACATGGTATCGGAGTTGAGGTGAAGACAAAGCCTAAGAAAGAGTGAAAGAGAAATCACCAAAGATAGTTGGACAAGGACAAAAGGTTCAATGGGTTCCTCATCCTACTTCCTGACTGAAGACAAGATCCATGATAAATATGACTATCATGGATGGAAGATGTCTCTTGATTTGACCAAGAAGAAAAAAAAGTGATGGAATATGTGTAGGGTAAAATCCATGAACCTCCTTCAAATGCACCAATTGTTGTGAAGATCAAGTACAATAGGACTGAAGTCAAAGAAAATAAGATTAACAGGGATTCCATTGACAAGCATCTGGTGGCCTACATCTCTGAATTGAAGACCTCCAAGGAGATCTACGATAGGTTTGTTGGCATGTTCAAGGTTAGTAATGCTAATCAAATTCTATTTCTCAAGAATAAGTTGAAGGATATTAAGAAGGGCAAGGACGAGGATATTCAATCCTATATCTTGAGGATTTATGAGATTAATAATGATATACTCTCGATTGGAGAAGTCATTCCTGATAGGGAACTTACTCTCACCACACTTGGAGGACTCCCCCTAATCTGTATGTATTTAGAACCACTATACTCAACAATGATCAAATTTCGGGGTTTGAAGAATTTATGTCGAGATGCATTCAAGAAGAAACAACAATGGTGGAGCAAGAAACAACTTCTAATAGAAGGAACCCCATTGCATTCTCTGCTCATGCAAAAAAGGAGAAATAATGCAGGGTCTAAAGGTCATTTCCATGGAGAGCCTGGATCTAAGGGAGGAGGGAGGGGCAGGTTCTTTGTTTGCAATAAGTTTGGCCACTATGCAAGAGAGTGTCCAAATAGAAGGGACACATCACAAGATGATGATCACAATCATTCTAGGGGAAACTTCAACAACAACGACCAAAGGAATGACAGGTCCAATGGCAAAGGAAAATGGAATGTGGGACATCAAGGAAATGGTCGACCCTCTAATAAATCAAGGAACTCTAGGTATGAATAATCAAATGTTGTTAACAATAAGAAAAAAGAGTACTATCTTATATCAGCCCTCTCCATTGCCTCTCCTTCGGGAACTTTGGGAAATTGGCTAATTGATAGTGGTTCCTCAAGGCACTTCGCCAGATACAAGGAATCACTCTCTAATCTGGTATAAAAGGAGACAAATTTGGAGATCATCCTTGGAGATGATGCCACCTATTCCATGAAGGGAGTAGGGAATGTTACCCTTCAATTGAATCAAGGTAACAATATTCATTTGCAAGAAGTACTATATGTACCTGATCTCAAGAAGAACCTTGTGTCCAGTTCAACCATGGAAGGCAAAGGATTCAAGGTGGCATTCATTGATGGAAAGGTATGTGTTTGGAAAACAAATTTTAAAGATTCTTTTACTCTTGGTTTCATGGTTGACACTTTGTATCAAGTTGGAGGAAGTCCATTGGGAGCCATGTCTTGCGACATATCTCTGCAATTTGAACTATGACACTGAAGGTTTTCCCATCTTCATTATAAGGCCCTACCTGATGTGAGACAGATGATGACAAGTATGGCTGAGTTCAAAGTAGAGCATGAAGGTTTATGTCCAAGATGTGCTGAAGGAAAACTTACAAGGGGACCATTCCCCTCAAGTAATAGCAATACTACAGAGATATTGCAATTGATCCACTCCAACATATTTGGTATGATGAGCGTAAACTCTTTGGGAGGATACTTATATTATCTCACCTTTACGGATGATTATTATCGTAAGACCTAGATCTACTTCTTGAAGAAAAAGGATGAATTTTTCACCTAGTTCTGATACTTAAAAGCCTTGATCGAAAACCAAGTCAAGAAGAAAATCAAGATATTGAGGATTGATAATGGGATTGAGTACGAATCCAATGAATTCCAATATTATTGCAGAGAAGCTAGCATTAAGAGGGATACACTCCTGAGCATAATGGTGTGGCTGAAAGGAAGAATCTCTCTATTGTAGAAGCAGTTTCTGCCATGCTTCATGATCAAGGCCTCCCGAATAAATGTTCATTGGTAAGAAACCCAATGTATCTCATATTATAATTTTTGGAAGTGTCGTATATTCTAATGTGCCAAAGGAGAAAAGAAGCAAATTGGGTGCATCTGGGAAGAAAGGAATATTTGTGAGCTATAGTGAAAATTCTAAGGGATATAGAATTTATGTGGCTGGTCAAAAGGAAGTTGAGATAATTCATGATGTCACTTTGATGAAGATATGGCCCTCAGGAATATCAAAAACCTTCCTATCATAAGGAAAGACAAAGAAGATGACACAGGAAATTAGAGTGAAAAATGTTGAGATTGCAACAAGATGATGGAGCTTAGTGAAAAGAGTCGCCTTCACTAAGTGGGCCCGTAGGAAAATTATGGCGCAAAGTCTATTTTTAGACTATGTATATTTTTAGACATATGGATCATGTCTATGAGTTGCAAGATGTTGTTTATGGATGATTGGTCAAGTTGGCAAAAATAGATGGACTTCTATTTTTAGACAACAGCGATGACACTGTCAAGTCTAATTATAGAGCAGTCAAATATTATTAGCTTATAATAATATTTAGACTATAAACTTTATCTTATTCTCTTGGAGCACTTCAGTTTGAGCTACAGATGTGCACATGCAACTGTCAGAAGGAAATGCATTTTCTTTGTGGGTCAGTTGAGTTGTTGCATGCATGACTTTAGTTAGAACTCAATCAGTTGAGTTTGGTGGAGTTG